>CAUYON010193997.1:0-10691 GCA_963573935.1 Arctocebus calabarensis | reverse complement strand
CCTACCTCCGCCTCTCAAGTAGCTGGGACTACAGGCGCCCACCACAACACCTGGTCCCATTTTTTTTTGGTTGTAGCCCTCATTGTTGTTTGGCGGACCTGGGCTGAATTTGAACCTGCCAGCTCAGGTGTACATGGCTGGTGCCTTAGCCCGTTGAGCCACAGGCACCGAACCTAAAAGAATAGTCTTATGGGGAAGAAGAGAAGTTTTTTAAACTATGCCTTGGAAACATGCCTTTTAAGTTGTTTCCTAAATAGTGATTCTTTTAAATTTCTCTATACATGGAATATTTTGTTTTTTTACAGTAGAAACAGGTCAGTTTAAAATATTTTTTCTTACCCTCTATGTTTAATAATTTTATGTAGGTCAATTTAGTGTTAACTCAGGAACATTTACTAATATGGTTAAACTTAGAAAGCATTTTAGCCTCATAAAGACCAAATTTATTTCCTCTTAATAAATTACTTTAAAATGTTGACTATTCTCTTAACTCAGCCCCATCGAAATTGAGATTTGAAAGAAAATTTGTTAAAAACTGCGGATCAGAAATGTCAGGTATATAGGATGGTGCCCGTAGTTCAGTGGGTAGGGCCCCAGCCGCATACACTGAGGCTGGTGGGTTTGAACCTGTCCTGGGTCAGCTAAAACAACAATGACAACTGGAACAACAAAAAATAAATAGCTGGGTGTTGTGGCGGGTGCCTGTAGTCCCAGCTACTTGGGAGGCTGAGGCAAGAGAATGGCTTAAGCCCAAGAATTTGAGATTGCTGTGAGCTGTGACACCGGCACCCTCTACCCAGGGCGACAGCTTGAGACTCTGTCTCAAAAAAAAGAAATGTCAGGTGTAACCCAAATACTCAGGCCATAAAATAAGCCTAAAACAGTTCTCTCTAGAGGCTTAGAGCACGTTGGTCATCTATATAGGAGCAGAACACATTGTACACATTTATAAATGGAATAATATAATTAAAGTTGGTTATTCATTCAGGCATTATCAATGATAAGATTTTTTGTGATTAGGAAATATAAGTCTTATGTTCTTTTTTGGATAAGATTATTAAAACTTAAGTGATACAATTGTTGGTATAGTTTGATTAATCTTTGTCCTAACTTTGGACTTGAATTGTAGATGTGAAATGTGAATCAGAGTATTTAGTGTAAAATAATGGTGACTAATTGTTCTGAGAGAATGATTTTCAAAGTAAATAATTCCTTTATTTTTTAGGAGGAAGTTAACATCCCTAATAGGCGGGTTCTAGTTACTGGTGCCACTGGGCTTCTGGGCAGAGCTGTATTCAAGGAATTTCAGCATAATAATTGGCATGCTGTTGGCTGTGGTTTTCGAAGAGCAAGACCAAAATTTGAACAGGTTAATCTATTGGATTCTAATGCGGTTCATCACATTGTTCATGATTTTCAGGTATGGTTTAGTATATTTTAACATATATATGAACCAAGAATTCTGGATGATATGGAAAATTTCCAGGCTATCATGGAAGCTGCTGTACTTGAAAGCTCTATCTCTAACATATTAAACAGCAACAAAATATAGGATACTTTTTTTTACTTCTTTTTTTTTTTAAGCATAGCAAGGGATATGTAATTAATAAAAAGGTTAGATTGAGACACAAGTTGACAAAGATAGAAATATGAAGCATTTTGTAAGCTTATGTTATGGAGTGCCTTCCAATTGCTACTTTTTTTCCCCAGCATTTTGGTATATACATATCCTTCAGTTATTTTTCTTTTATTATTTCAAAATTTTACAGTGCAAATAGCTTTTGGTTACATGGATCACTTTTATAATTATTGAGTCAGAGTTATGAGTGTGCCCATCACCCAGATAGTGGTAGATGGGTTTTTGCCCACCCCTTCTATCCCCTTGGAAACCTCTATGCATATGTGTTCTCATCAGTTCCAATTTAATAGTGGTGTGTATGAGAGACTTTACTACAGGTTCCGTCCAAATTATTGTAAAAGGCATTAATTCCTCCTTCTTATGATTGAGTAGTATTCCATCGTATACATGCCATATTGTGGTAATCCATTCTTGAATAGATGGACACTTAGGTTGAATTCCACATGTTTGCAGTTGTTAATGGTGCTGCAATAAACATACAAGTGCAGGTGTCTTTTTGATAAAATGACTTCTTTTCCTTTGTGTAAAAACCCAAAAGTGAGATTTCTGTATCAAATAGTAGGTCTACTTTTACTTCTTTGAGGCATCTTTGTACTATTTTCCATAGAGGTTATACTAATTTGTGGTCCCATTAACAGTGTGTAAGCGTTGCTTTCTCTCTACATCTGTACCCATATCTATTTTTGGCCTGTATAATAAAAGCCTTTCTAACTGGGGTAAGGTGATATATCTATTTCATTGTGGTTTTAATTTGTATTTCCCCTGTGATTAGTGACGTTTAGCATTTTTTCATGTTTATTGGCCGTTTGTCTATCTTTTGTAAAGTTGCTATTCATGTCTCTTGCCCACCTTTTAATAAGAGTTTTTTTTTTTTGCTGATGTGCTTGAGTTCTTTGTGGATTCTGGTTATTAGCCCTTTACCAGATAAATAACTTATGAATATTATCTTCCATTCTGTAGGTTGTCTATTTGCTCAGCAGTGCAGAAGCTTTTAATTTAAGTATGTTCTTTTAAATTTGGTTGTTACATGTTTGCTTTTGGGATTGTCTTTATAAATTATTCGCCTAGGTTGATTATCTAGAAGAATTTTTCCTACATTTTCTTTCAGCATTCTCATGGTTTCATGCTTTACATTTAAGTCTTTTATCCATCTTAAATTAATTGTGTGAGTGGGAAGAGATGTGGATCCTATTTAATTCTATATATGTGGCTATCTTATTTCCTAGCACTTCGTACTGAAGAAGTCTTCTTTTCCTCAGTACATGTTATTATCTGCTTTGTCATGATCAGTTGGCTGTTTGTGGATGGTTTTATTTCTGGGTTCTCTCATTGGTCTGTGTCTCTATTTTTGTGCCAGTACCATGCTGTTTTACTTACTGTAACCTTGCAGTATAGTTTGAAGTCTGGTAATGGATACCTCTAGATTAGCTCTTTTTGTTAAGATTGCTTTGGCTGTTTGGGCTGTTTTTTCCTTCCAAATGAAGCATAGAATTATTTTTTCTAGATCTGTGAAATATGACATTGGTATTTTAGTGGGGATTGCATTGATTTTGTCAATCATTGTGGGTAATATGGAAGTTTTAACATGAGCATGATATATTTTTCCATTTGTTTGTGTCATCTGTGATATATTCTCAGTGTTTTGTAGTTCTTTGCAGAGATGTTTAACCTCCTTAGTTAAGTATATATTCCTGTGTGTTTTATTTTCTTTGTGGATATTGTGAATGATACTGGGTTTTGATTTGACTCCTGACTTTACTGTTACTGATACAGAGGAATGCTCCTGATCTGTATACATTTATTTTGTGACTTGAGACTTCACTGGATTTTTTTTATCCATTTCAGGAGTCTTTTAGCAGAGTTTTTGGCATTTTCTAGTTGTAAGGTCATATTGTCAAAGAGCAATAGTTGGACCTCCTCTTTTCCAATTTGGACAGCTTTTCTCTTCCTGATTGCTCTGGCAAGTCTTCCAGCACTATGTTGAATAGAAGAGGTGACAGTGGGCACCCTTGACTTATTCCAGTTGTTAGTGGGAATGCTTTTAATTTTCCTCCATTCAATATGATGTTGGCTGTGGGTTTATCATGTATGGCTTTTTATAATTTTGAGATCTGTCCCTTCTTTGGCTAGTTTGTTGATAAATGCTTTCCGAATGTTAATCTGTAAGTTTTACAACACTGCAGAGTAGATATTTCCATTTTAGAGCTGAGAAAACAGGCTTAGAGAGGTTAAATAGTTGTTGGCCATTGTCACAGAAAAGTTTCAGAAAAATTTAGGTTTTGTTCCACTTCTGATCAAATCTAGAGTTGAGGTTCTTTCTAAAAGTAGTCTCAGGTTGGGCCTGGTGGTCACGCCTATAATCCTAGCACTCTGAGAGGCTGAGGCAGGTGGATTGCTTGAACTCAGGAGTTTAAGACCAGCCTAAGGAAGAAAGAGACTCCATATGTACTGAAAATAGAAAAACTAGCTGAGCGTTATTATGGCAGGCACCTATAGTCCCAGTTACTTGGGAGGCTGAGATGGAGGATCTCTTGAACCCAGGAGTTTGAAGTTGCTGTGAGCTACGCACTCTAACTTGAGTAACAGAGTGAGACTTTGTCTCCAAAAAAAAAAAAAATAAAATAAAATGTAGTGTTAGGAGCACTTGCATCAAAATCACTTAAACTTATTTTCAGGCTTCACTCCAAAGTAGTATTGGAGTCTGTGGCGGGGCCCAGAATGCTACATTTTAGGAAGCACCCCAGAATTACGCATATTCAGGTTTGAATTCATAGACAATGCTTCTGTAAGTAATTGTTGAAAAGAAGAAAGCTTGGTATGTACACTAACTCTAAGTAGTCTTCCCAAATCTTGGCTCTGTCCTAACTGGTCCTTTAGGAACCAGATGGTCTGTCTTTTCCATTAGATTATGAAATCCTTGCTCCTTCTACAGTGTCTGTCCTAGGTGGCATACTAAATACGCAACTGGGAATATAATTTGATTGGTCAAAGAGATGCTCTCACTTTGATATGGATTGTAAAATATTTAGGTCATATTAGTCGCATAAATGATAGCTCTTTTCCCCCATCTAAACTGGGGGATGGAGCTTATTTTGATTTAGAAATACAGTTGTTGACACAGTTTTTTTCTGATTTTATCTAGGAATTACTAAATTACTCTTTCAGTGCCTATATATATTTTAAGGAAATTTGAACTTTGAGGGGAAAAGGGAAGCATGACAAAACTACATTTAAAAATTTAAGTTTATTTGAAAGAATATTGATTTAACACACTTTTCTTTGAATTAACTTACTCTAGGAAAGCTGTAATTTCTGTTTCGTTCCATTTTTTGTTAAAAATGTATCAATGCTTAACTTCTAGCCCCATGTCATAGTACATTGTGCAGCAGAGAGAAGACCAGATGTTGTAGAAAATCAGCCAGATGCTGCTTCTCAACTTAATGTGGATGCTTCTGGGAATTTAGCTAAGGAAGCAGGTAATGATGACTTTATAAAATCTTCATTAATATTTTATCAATGAGTAAAGATTAAAGTTTTGAAGAACAATAATAAGTGATTTGATTTTGTATATTATGAATAATCCATTCAAAATTCCACTAAAGAGCAATGTCATAAAGATTTAATAGATTTGTCCCCTTTTTTGTAGCTGCAGTTGGAGCATTTCTCATCTACATTAGCTCAGATTATGTATTTGATGGAACAAATCCACCTTATAGGGAGGAAGACATACCAAGTCCTCTAAATTTGTATGGCAAAACAAAATTAGAAGGAGAAAAAGCTGTTTTGGAGAACAATTTAGGTAAGATATAACCTCTTTATCCCCTAGTTGTATTTAAGGAATCTTTTTTGTTTGATTTTATGTATATGCAATATTTTTAATTAGAAAAAAAATCACATTAACAGTGTATACAGATACAACTTTATATAGAAAACAATTCCTATAGTGCACATTTTTATGATCTATTTTGAAAAAACAAAGCAATATCTTTTTGTCTGTTAACACTGTTTTTTCTATTTTCCTGTACTTATGTTTGCATACCTACATATCTACACATATATAAAATTTATGCCCTCCTTGAAAAAAAGAAATTTAAAATTACGAAGAATATAAGCGTTCAGGGAGAGAAGCATGAAATGTGGTTTCATGAAAGTATTTTTTGTGTATTTAAAAAAAGATGTATGTTGAGGCGGTGCCTGTGCTCAAAGGAGTTAGGGCACCAGCCCCCACCAGAGGTGGCAGGTTCAAATCTAGTCCTGGCCAAAAGCTGCCAAAAAAAAAAAAAAAAGATGTATGCATTTGCCCTTTTATAATGGCATTAATCTATCCAATCATAGGAATAGATTTCACAAAGGCCCCTCTTTCCAACACTGTTGGATGTATGATTTTTAACATAACTTTTTGGAAGGGACAAAAACTTTCAAATCATATTTGTGATCACTTGTCCAGTAATTTAACATTGAAATGAAAATATTTGTTGTCTTTTAGTTAAAATGTTAATTATCCAAAACCACTTATACCAGTATATGTAAATACCTCAAAATTCCTTATTTAGGCAATGAGTGGTTCATGCCTATAATCCCAGCACTTGGGGAGGCTGAGGAGGATTGATTTAAGGCAGGAATTTGAGACCAACCTGGGCAACATTGTGAGACTGTCTCCACAAAACAAAAATTAGTTGGATATAGTGTCACATGCCTGTAGTCCAGGCTACTAGGGAGGCTGAGGCGGGAGAATCCCTTGAGCTCAAGATTTTGGAATAATGATGAGCTTTGATTATGTTACTGCACCTCTGCCTTGGGTGAGATCCTAGCTCTTGATTTTTTTTTTTTTTGAGACAGTCTCACTTGGTCACCCTTGCTACACTTCTGTGGTGTCTTAGCTCACAGCAACCTCAAACTCTTGGATTCAAGCGTTCCTCTTGCCTCAGCCTCCCAAGCAGCTGGGACTATAGGCGCCTGCCACAAGGCCCAGCTATTTTTTGGAGACGGGATCTTGCTGTGGCTCAGGCTGGTCTTGAACCTGTGAGCTCAGGCAATCCACCCACCTTGGCCTTCTAAGTACTGGGATTACAGGCGTGAGCCACCGTGTCTGGCTCCTTTTTTTTTTTGAGACATGGCCTCAAGCTGTCGCCCTGGGTAGAGTGCTGTGGCATCACAGCTCACAGCAACTTTCAACTCCTGGGCTCAAACCGATTCTCCTGCCTCCACCTCCAAGTAGTTGGGACTATAGGTGCCCACCACAACGCCCAGCTATTTTTTGGTTGTAGCTGTCATTGGTGTTTGGCGGGCCCAGGCTGAGCCCACCAAACCCACCAGCTCAGGTGTATGTGGCTAGCACCTTAGCCACTTGAGCCACAAGTGCCAAGCCTTTTTTTCTTTTTTTAATTAGTGGTTGTAAGAATAATGTGAAAACTCACATTTCACATAGATTAATCAATTGTTAATGTTTATCCCCATTCATTTTATACATGTATTTTTGCCAAACCTATTGATAGCTCGATTTCTTTCCAAGATACTTCACCATGTATCTTCTAACAGCAAAGATGTTCTTTGCATATTACAATGCAGTTACCACATTCAGGAAATTTAACATTTATGTAGTAGCATAATTTGTACAGTACAATTAGGAATTTTCCCAGTTGTCCCCCCAAATATTCTTTTGTGGTTTTTTTTTTTTTTTGAGACAGAGCCTCAAACTATCACCCTGGGTAGAGTGCTGTGGCATCACAGCTCATAACAACCTCCAAATCCTGGGCTCAAGCGATTCTCCTGCCTTCACCTCCAGGGCAGCTGGGACTACAGACACCCGCCACAATGCCCAGCTGTTTTTTGGTTGCAGCAGTCATTGTTGTTTGGCTGGCCCAGGTTGGATTCGAACCCGTCAGCTCAGGTGTATGTGACCGGCACCTTAGCCTCTTGAGCCACAGGTGCCGAACCCCCAAATATTCTTTATTGCTTTTATTTTTTAATCTGGCAATCAAGGATTATACATTGCATTTGGTTTCCTGGTAGGCTTTATATTTAACAATCATATTGTAGACATTACATGTAAAAATACTCCAAATGACAGAAGACACTTAACAAATGTAATCTTGAATATTTTTAAATTGTTACTACAAGTGTGCTATGTATATTGTAAAATATACTACTTAGTATATTTTTATTAAAAGACAAAGTTTCTACTTGGATATTACATCACACACTTGCATATCACATGGAAACTCAGGAATCCCTCCACATTAAAAAATCTGCTTTACTCATCTCTAGGAGCTGCTGTTTTGAGGATTCCTATTTTGTATGGAGAAGTTGAGAAGCTTGAAGAAAGTGCTGTGACTGTTATGTTTGATAAAGTGCAATTCAGCAATAAGTCAGCAAACATGGACCACTGGCAGCAGAGGTTTCCCACACACGTCAAAGATGTAGCTACTGTGTGTCGGCAGCTAGCAGAAAAGAGGATGCTGGTGGGTTTTTGGAGGGAAAGGTTCCTAACGTCCATCTTAATGAAATCTACTATGTCTTTTCTTTGCTTAAACTTTCATAACTATACTTGGAATGTTAGTGAATGAAAGTTAAATGTTGTTTAAAACTAGGAGACCAAACAAAAGTAATTTATAGGAAAAAGACGATATGTATGAAGAATAAAAATATGCCCTCATGTTTCTGTTTCTTACATACTGTAGATCTCATCTTTTTTTTTCTCTCATTGCAAGGTTATGAAAAACTTTCATTTTTCCTTTTGGTAACAAAATAATCAATCACCTAATGTCTTTGAAGAAGGATATTATAGTTAAGATATATTTAGTGCCAAAGAGGAAGGAATCATTTTGGCCACTTAAGAGTAATATTATTTTGTTAAAGATACTTAAATGTAAGTTTATTTTAAACATTTGAAAAAGTACTAAGTAGAATATTTATACAAAGAAGGATTAGAAACTGATTTGTTTAGAATATCAATAATAGTATGACCGTTTTTTTTGTTTTATTTTGGTTTGATTTTTTTGCAGTTTTTGCCCGGAGCTGGATCTAAACCCACCACCTTCAGTATATGGGGCCATTGCCCTACTTCTTTGAGCCCTAGGCATTGCCCCCATGACTGTTTTTTTTAATACGTAAAATTTTACCAAGACAATTTTTAAGAATGCTTAACTTAGGTCATCTGGAAAAATAAATTGATTCTAAATTGTGATTTTAGCTGAGGATAATTAAGAATACTAAGTTGGACTGTTTCCATAACAATCTAATCACTTTTAGTATTTTCACTATTTAAATAAAATTTGAGCTGTATTTTATTTTAAAATTCTTATGGCTAAGTTCTAGAAGTTGCTTTTTTGTGTTTAGTTGGGAATATTTGTATTTGAATTTGGTTTATTTGCAGTTTTTGGCCGGGGCCAGGTTTGAACCCATCACCTTCAGTATATGGGGCCAGCGTCCTACTCCTTGAGCCACAGGTGCCACCTTGATTTTGATTTTAGATATCTTGTAGAAAGCATTCCAGAAAAGGAGAGTTTCATTTTAGTTCCTAGACCTTTTAAATTAGCTTTCTTGTAAAATCTGTTATGCTTAACTCTAGGTTGAAAATCTTTGGAACTTATGATGTCATTGTTTTTAGGATCCGTCGATTAAGGGAACCTTTCACTGGTCTGGCAGTGAACAAATGACTAAGTATGAAATGGCATGTGCAATTGCAGATGCCTTCAATCTCCCCAGCAGTCACTTAAGACCTGTAAGTCGATGGCATTTAAAAGTTTACTTTTTTCAAAAGTTCAAATCCATCACTATATAGTATGTATAACTGATAACATTTTTCCTTTTATTTTGGAATATGTTATATAACTTCATTTCTCAGTGTGAACCAAAGTGAACTGTGCTTGTATATTGGCAATTTATTGCTGCTTTTTTCTAAATTATCATCTGTAAAGAAGACCATGAGTATTGATGAATGAAGTTTGTAGGAAAAATACTGTCTTGATTATGGCAGACATTTTAATCTTTTAGGGATGATTAAATTAGATCTCTTGATCTAAGGCTATCAAGAGGCCTGTCAACCTGTGGGTCACAACCTACAGTAACTGTGTTAAAGGGTCACAGAATTGGGAAGGTTGAGATGCGAACCACTGTTTTAAGGGTTAAATTGAAATAGCAAGTATATATAAAATCTCAAGATGTGTCTTTTCATTTACTTACAATTTTCTTTGTTTATTTTTCTTTAAAGATTACTGACAGCCCTGTCCTAGGAGCACAACGTCCAAGAAATGCTCAGCTTGATTGCTCGAAATTAGAGACCTTGGGCATTGGCCAGCGAACACCATTTCGAATTGGAATCAAAGAATCACTTTGGCCTTTTCTCATTGACAAGAGATGGAGACAAACAGTCTTTCATTAGTTTGTTGGCTTTGTTCTTTTTTTTTTTTTTTTTTTTTGTAATGAAAAGTATAGTATGTGGCACTTTTTAAAGAGAAAAGGAAATAGTTTTGTATGAGTACTCCTTAATTGTGACTCTTATGATCTTTCAGGTAAATGATGCTCTTGCACTAGTGAATCGGTCTAAAGAAATAAAAGGCAATGTTGCCTTGTTTGCAGTAATGATATTTCTGTTTATCATTTTGTTTGTTAAGGCTTAACTTGCATTTTGAATATAATAAATTATGATTCTTAACTATTTTAGAACCAGGATGAAACAGATCTGCTGTAGACTTATTTTTCATTCATTCCCATAATTCCATATTTTCAGGGTTTTTGTAATTACCCCTTTATGTTGATTATTTTAAAGTGTGTGAAATAATATGAAAATCACTGGTGTTCATTATTTGCTTTGCTTGAGCTCAGATCAAAATGTTTGAAGAGAGAAACTTTATTTTTGCAACGTAACGTACAGTTTTTATGCTTGAGATATTTCAACATATTATGTATATTGGAACTGCTACAGCTTGATGCCTCCTGCTTTTGTAGAAGTATGCAGTGAACACTTGAGAGAAAGGGTGTGTGCGTACTTGTATTTTTTTAATATAAAAATATAACTGTCCTTTTCACTCCATGTTGTTAAGTGATATTT
>CAUYON010193993.1:0-30113 GCA_963573935.1 Arctocebus calabarensis | reverse complement strand
TTGAGACAGAGCCTCAAGCTGTCACCCTGGATAGAGTGCTGTGGCACCACAGCTCACAGCAACCTCCAATTCCTGGGCTCAAGCGAGTCTCCTGCCTCTGCCTCCCAAGTAGCTGGGACTACAGGCGCCCGCCACAATGCCTGGCCATTTTTTCGTTGCAGCCGTCATTGAGGTTTAGCGGGCCTGGGCTAGATTCGAACCCACCAGCTCAGGTGTACGTGGCTGACGCCTTAGCCCGTTGAGCCACAGGCGCCAAGCCGAGGGCCTCATTCTTGTGAGAAGATACAATGACAAGAATATACCAGGCAGTGTAGTAATATGTAAGGGCAGTGCAAATCATTAACAGGGTCATGAGAGAAATAGTAGTGGGGTCCCTTTAGATGGAGTGGTCAGGGAAGCCCTGTGTGAGGAGCCAACATTTGAGCTGAGATCTGAGGACAAGAAACAGATATATGGGAAAAGTCATAGGGAAGAACAGTCCAGAAGGAGGGAATAAAAAGTAAGAGCAGGGGAACAGAAAGGAGGCTAATGTGGGAATAAGTGTGGTGAAGCAGGGACAAGAGCGCGCAGGGTCTCATGCCATCTAAGTCGGGTGGAAAGTCACCTAAGGCTGAGGTTGGTCCCCACCCCCAGCTGTGGACCAGCACTGGTTTGACCCCTGTTAGGAACCAGGCTGCACAGCCGGAGGTGAACAGCAGGTGAACAAGCGAAGCTTCAACTGTCACTGCCGCCCATCATCCCCAGATGCAGGAAAATAAGCACAGGGCTCCCACTGATTCTGCATCCTGGTGAGTTGTGTAATTATTTCATTCATATTACAGTGTAATAGTAATAAAAATAAAGTGCGCCATAAATGTAATGTTCTTGAATCATCCCCCACTGCCCCCCATCTCTGGTCCATAGAAAAATTGTCTTCCATGAAACTGGTTCCTGGTGCCAAAAAGGTTGGGGACCACTGATCTAAGGGTTAGAGAGGATGAAGACGGTAGGGCTTGCCAAGAATCTAGAGGTAACTGGGCAGATTTGGGGTAATTTTCACATGGGAGTCTGTAAACCACGAGGGCAGCTGGAGGGGTGGACTCGGGGATTTCCTGTAGCCACTTGAGCTACAGGCACCGAGCCCGTAACTGGTTCCAGCAAGTGCCATGATGGTGGTGCTGCTTACTGGGACTCAGAAGCCTGGGGGAGGGAGGGTTGGGAGTGTGCATCTGCAATTTTTTTAGGCACGTTAGATTCCAAATGCCTTTTCTACATGCAGAACTCAATGCCTTGTGTGCAGTCAGAGGAAGGTGGAGGCTAGATAACTATGCCCCTCCCTCTAGCCACCCACCAACCCATCTCTAGGGACAAAGGCATAGATTCTCTTTAGGCCCTGAGACTGGATGGGATTATCTGGGCAGTCAGGAGCCGTGGAGAAGGTGATGGAGAGGGTCCCTCCTGTGGTACTCCAGAATTCCTTAACTCTTCAGAATTAAAACATCCAGCCAAGATCATGGTAAAAAGAGGTAGCCAGGAAGGTAGGAGAATGATCAGTGATACCACGGACAGCAAGAGAAGAAATCCTTCCAGAGGGAGGCGGACCAGGGTTACTAAAGGGCCACCGAAGCAAAAAGCAGAGCCACAACCCCTGGATTTGGAGAAGAGGAAGTTGTATGTGACATTGACAAGGGGAATGTCGATGGACTCGTGCAGATAGGAACGTGGTTTGAGAAGGTTTATGGGGACTTGAGAGGTGAGAGACGGGATAGTAATACCAGGTAAGCCCTTCACAAAGTTCCACTCTGAACAGCCGCAGAGAAATAAAGCATTTCCTGGAGATGAAGGGACAGGGCAGGTGTTTGGTCTTTTGTTTTTTGTTGTTGTTTTTGATGTTTGAGATAAAGAGGTTCAGGGACCAGGAACAGTGGCTCAGTCCTGTAATCCTAGTACTTTGAAAGGCTGAGGTGGGAGGATGGCCTGAGGCCAGGAGGTCAAGACCAGCGTGGGCAAGAGAGTAAGATTCTCGCCTCTACAAAAAACATACAAACTAGCTGGGCATAGGGGCATGCACCTGTAGTTCTGGTTCCTCAGAAGGCTGAGTAAGGAGGATTCCCTTGAGTCCAGGAATTTGAAGCTGGTCACACAACTGCCCTTTAGCTTGAGACTCTGTCTCTAAAAATTGAAAAAAAAAAATTTCATATTAATGGAGAAATACGGATGAAGAATTTGGGGACTAAAATTCTTGAGTCAAGGAGATATATAATTTAAACTATTGTCAACAGATTTGCTAAAATTTCTTATTTATGGTTCAAGGAGTAGGGCACCGGCCCCATATACTGGAGGTAGCAGATTCAAATCCGGCCCCACCTCCCCCCCAAAAATTCTTACTTATTTATTTGTTTATTTATTTATTTTTTGCAGTTTTTGGCCGGAGCTGGGTTTGAACCCACCACCTCTGGCATATGGGGCCGCTGCCCTACTCCTCTGAGCCACAGGTGCCGCCCCTGTTTATTTATTTTTTGAGACAGAGTCTCGAGCTGTCACCCTGGGTAGAGTGCCTTGGCATCACAGCTCACAGCAGACTGTGAGCTTAAGCAATTCTCTTGGGCTTAAGCGAGTCTCTTGCCTCAGCCTCCCAAGTAGCTGGGACTCTAGGCGCCTGCCACAATGCCTGGCTATTTTTCTTTTGTTGCAGTTGTCATTGTTGTTTTAGCTGGCTTGCGCCAGGTTCGAGCCCACCAGCTTCGGTGTATGTGGCCAGTGCCCCATCCACTGAGCTATGGGTGCTGCCTCAGAGTTGCTAAAGTTTCATCTAGAAAAAGTCCAGGTTATTCCATAGTTCTTAAATATTATTAATGATAGTGTTAATGGCGATGGTGAGATAGTAACTGTTTTGATTAAGTACTTTCTATAAGTCTCTCTGCCTCTTTATTTGTTTTACAACTACTCAAACGACACCTGGATGAAAACAAATTATTATTTTTACAAATCCTTTATAATGAGGAAGTTGAGATTTAAAGAGTTGACATTTGCTCATGATTAATAGGTAACAGATCTATTTAGATGCCAAAGTGTTTTGATTGCCTAATGATGCTCCGACTCAGGCTTGGCAAGCCCCCAACGCAATGCCTCTCCACCCTGTTCCCACAACACCCTCCCAAAGAACACCTTGGCTTCGTTGCATCTCATGGCTGCCAAGACACCAGGAATCTGTCACACTATTCTGTTCAGAAGCCGCTTCGGTTTTTTTCCCCCATTTGAAATTATTAAATTCTTTCTCTCCCATGACAAAAATAGTTACCATTGTTAATGCAAGTGCTATTTTCACACACCAACCATTGCCTGAAAACAAAAAGTCCCATGGGAATAAATATGATGTGTTCAGGACAAGTTCTAGCAAGCTGTGTTTAAGGTTATTTATATTTTCAAAAGGCTCTTTATTTGGAGTTCATAAATAACTGTGTGTGTTTGTACTGCAGTCTCTTTGTCAATAAGAAGTGTGGTTTTTACTACTTTTTATATTCTTTATGATTCTTTAGGAGCTTGGTATGCAGACAAGATGCTCAGTAGTATAACTGCTGCCCCGGTTGATGGGATGTGTTTAGGGAAAGCTAAGACTCTTACTAAATTTCCCTTATTTAGGTCACAAAGAGCTCCAGGGAATGAGAAATGTATTGGCTTGGACCCTTGATGGAAAAGACCTTCCTTCCATTTTTAACAACAACCTAGGGAATGATCACCAAACTTTAAAAAATAAGCTATTCCTGAGGCTGGGCACAGTGGCTCATGCCTGTAATCCTAACACTCTGGGAGGCTGAGGCAGGTGGATCTCCTGAGGTCAGGAGTTCGAGACCAGCCTGAGCTAAAGTAACACTCCCCCTTTGCCTCCATCCATCTCTAAAAATAGCCACAAGCTGTGGTGGGGCCTATAGTCCCAGCTACTCAGGAGGCTAAGGCAGGAGGATCAAGCCCAAGAGTTTGAGGTTGCTGTGAGCTACGATGCCATGGTACTCTATTGACAGTGACACAATAAGACTCTGTCTCAAAAAAAAGATAATAATAAATAAAAAGTCCAAACAAGCTGGGCATGGTGGCTCACACCTATAATCCTAGCACTTTGGGAGGCCAAGGTGTAAAGAGTGAGGCCAGGAGTTTGAGACTGGCCTGAGCAAGAGTGAGACCCTGTCTCTGTAAAAAAAAAAAAAAAAAAAAAATATATATATATATATATATATACACATATATATAGAAAAATTAGGGCGGTGCCTGTGGCTCAAAGGAGTAGGGTGCCAGCCCCATATGCCGGAGGTGATGGGTTCAAACCCAGCCCCAGCCAAAAACTGCAAAAAAAAAAAAAAAAAGAGAAAAAGAAAAATTAGCCAGGCATGGTGGAGGCTGAGGCAGGAAGATCAGCTGAGCTCAGGAGTTCAAGGCTACAGGGAGCTATGATGATGCCACTGAACTTCAGCCTGGACAACAGTGTAAGATCCTGTCTCCAAAAGAAAAAAAACCCAAACAGTATAAAATAGTATTAATCTAAATTTTAAAATATTTGTCCTCCAGATATACCCCAAATGGGCATATTAATTTTTTCAATGTTTGATTAGAATTTATTTGGAACAAGAGTAACTAAAATGTGAAAAACTTTAAAATTCTTTGTTTATTTTCAAGAAGATTTAGTTAATATCATATTAGAAATGTGTATTAAGTTTTAGAATAAGTCAAGAATGCATGAATTATTTATTTGAGGGATGAACATTTCTGACACAACTTATAATTTTGCTTCGTGGTTGATTTTACAGTCTGATCACGAAAAGAATTGTACAAAAATATCCTCTGGCTTGATCCATTTTCCCAAGGGCCTTTCTGAGTCCTTTGATGTTCATCTTGCATCACACCTGTGATTTTTTGTGATTTCTTTTCTTCCGTTTTTAACAGTCGAATGCTGACAGAGCCTCGGTGGCTGGAGCAGCTCTCCAACATTGTCCCCTGAACACTCACCCATTTCAGGGAATGGCTTTGTCCCTGGTGCCAGTTTGCTGTGGATATTAACAGCCTCTCACAGTCTGACAGGTAAGGAATGATGACGACGTTGAGAATGCCACACGGACATGATGACATTCATGATAGAGAGGTGACTGTGTTCATTAGTGGCCTGGGTTTATTTTATTGTTGTTTCTTTGTTTGCTGTTTTTGATTCCCTAAGGTACATCCTTTTGGAACTAAGATAATAACTTTGGCTCACCCCTGTTTGAAGCAGTGGTGCAGAGGTAAGGGAGGAAAGAGCGGGCAGAACCAGGATGATTCAGGGGAAAGTCTCCGCTCCTGCTTCCTTTCCCATGTCAGCTCATTCAGGTCTCCTGCTGTTCAGTATTTCCCTCCCTCCTCCCTTAATGGTAATCCCAATTGCTAAAGTGTCCTACTCATCTCCTCTTCCCCCAACACCAAACACGGGAGGGGAAAGAAAGGAAAATTGGGAGGGCCCGAAGAATAAAAGTGCTTGTCCAAGATGTATTTGGATCATTGAATGATGATAAGATGAGAAAAGGTAGGAAGATTGCACCTGTACTTTGCTTACACCCTTAGTCCATCCAAGGGCCAGGGGGCAGTTCTGTGGAACAACTACGTGAACCACAACCCTTCTGGGAATGCTGTGATTCTGCCTGCAGTCTCTCTCCATGCCACCTATTCACCCCCTTGTCACTGCCACCCAGCCCAGGCCTGTAGTCATTATCTCTGTATTGCGGCTGCCATAGCCAAAAACTAGGTCAGGCGACCTTTCTGTTCCAGGAGCAGTCTGTTTTTTTAGACAAAGCCTCAAGATGTCACCCTGGGTAGAGAGCTGTGGCGTCACTGCTCACAGCAACCTCCAACTCTTGGGCTTAAGAGATTCTCTTGCCTCAGTCTCCCAAGTAAGTGGGATTACAGGTACCCGCCACAGCACTCAGCTATTTTTTGGTTGTAGTTGTCATTGTTGTTTAGCAGGTCTGGGCTGGATTTGAACCCGTCAGCTCTCGTGTATGTAGCTGGCGCCTTAGCCACTTGAACCACAGGCGCCGAGCCTCCAGAAGCAGTCTTAAACCACAGCACTGCTCCTTGACACCTACAGCTTCTGTACTCTGTCGGCTAATTACAACAATCTGTGTTAATTAGATGGATCTGTTTTTACTGACATGGACGATGTCTAAGATATATTAAGTGAAAAAAACTGTGTGCATATGATGACATTTTGTTAAAAATATCTTTACATGTACATATGCTAGTACACGGAACTGGCTGTTACAATGTAAGTTTCAGTGGTTTCATCAAGGTCTGGGACAGTAACGGACACTGAGTGGGGCTTGAGGTAGGACACCTTGGAGGCATTTTCAAAGTAAATATTGCAACTCTCTTACTCACTATGAGAAGATAAGAAGTGGAGATAAAGGGCTCCATGAGGAAGTTTAGTGGAAGAGTTCTGCTACAGAGGGCCAGGAATGAGGAATGCTGAGTCCCCCTCTTCTGAGGTCCAGAGAGGATGGGCTTCTACACACACTTAGAGAGCCTGGTTTGTTGTTTCTCGAAGATGGGGTACCCGATCAATTGATGCCCGATTTACACCAAGGAAGCTAGAGAATCTTGAGGCAGGGTGGGGGGAGGGGGAGAGAAGAGGCTGTGATTGAGAAATAGCTACATCCCCATGGATGACCGTGTTTATGGACCAGCCGTGCATGACTGCTTCTCAGAGGTCTTGAGCTAAGAACAGGGAAGCGCCCGTCTGCATCCACTGTAAGTCCAAAAGGCATCTGTGAGAGTCTGAAGCCTATGAAGACCAGATCCCCAGAGAGCCGAGGGCTGAAGCAGGCCGTAACCTACTGAAAAAGAGGTATCAGCCAGGCCTGAGGGCCCAGCAGAAACACCTCTGAGAGGAAGTGTTTGCTCTAAGCCTGTGTCAGCCCCGAGAGCTCCAGCCTGCAGCAAAGCAAAGAGGTCTCTCTCTTCCCTCCCTCCCTTCTCCGCCTCCTTGAATTTGCCAAGTGAGCAAATAGGGAACAGGATAAAGGAGAAAGAAAAGCAGATCCCCACCCCAGCCACCTTCAAAAAGGCTTTCTTTTAAACCGTGGCTGAATTGATGGATTAAATCTAGTTCCTAATTCTGACTTGACACTGTGTTTTGTTATTGCAGAATAGTTTCCTGAGCAAGAAAATTGAGGGGCCTGCCAGGTTCTTAGCCAGTGGCAGAGGAAAATGTCCCACCGAATAAACTTTAAAGGGGTAGAAGTGGAGTTTCTCTTCTAATTCCTTTGCTGTGCTTCCTGGAAAGACTAGGTTCATAAACAAGGTAAGATGTCCAGAAAGAGGATGCACAAACTCTGGTTATCTCCAGGATGGGGGCAGTGGGTGGCGTTCCCTGTTTTTCTTATCTATTTCCATTATGTTCACATTATGTAAACACAGAGTATGGCTACTTTTGTAATCAGAAAAACCATGCTGATAAACACGCCCGTCCAAAATATTATTGAATTTGGCCAGACTAGGCTGTAATACTAGCACGTGGGGAGGCTGAGGCAGGGGATCACTTGAGCCCAGGAAACTCATGGTCAGGAATTTGAGACCAGCCTGAGCAAGAGCAAGACCCCTACAAAAAAAACTGAAAAATTAGCCAAGCATGGGTGGTGGGTGTAGTCCCAGCTACTCAGGAGGCTGAGGCAAAAGGATCTCTTAAACCCAGGAGTTTGAGGTTGCAGTGAATTGTGACAATGCCACTGCTCTATATAGTCTTAGACACAGAGCAAGACCCTGTCTCAAAAAAAAAATTGGTGTTTCAGGTGGCTCCTGTGGCTCAAAGGAGTAGGGTGCTGGCCCCATATGCTGGAGGTGGCGGGTTCAAACCTAGCCCCAGCCAAAAACTGCAAAAATAAAAAATAAAAAGATTGGTGTTTCAAAGACATGAGTAAAAGAAAGAGAGCAAGCAGGAAAATGAAATAGCAGTCGTTCTCACTACTATTTGTAGAATGCATTACATTTAACCAAACACTTTCATTTTAATGATCTCATTTGGTTGTTCCAGCAAAGCCAGAGTTATGCGCTTGAATTATTTACATTGTACAGATGTAGAAGACAGTGTGTCATAATTGTTGGTTACTTAACTTGGCCAATAACATCGCCAGTAGAGAGAAGACTCAAATTCAGGTCTTCTGGCATTTAATTCCATATTCTTATTTTACAACACAGAGTGCTATTCTGCAAAGATACTTCGTTGTCAGGAAATATTCTCCCAAGGGCATGTGGTACCCTAGGTGTCAGGACATAGAAAAGCCATATGAACACAGCTTGTATTAGCAGTGTTCTGAACCATATCCCACTTTCCTCTCAAACATTGGAATCTTTTATGTGTTTAAAGCCCTCTTTTTTTTTTTTTTTTCTTTTCGAGACAGAGACTCACTCTGTCACCCTGACTAAGGTGCAGTGGTATGATCACAGCTCCCTGCATTCTCAAACTCAGTAGCTGGGACTACAGGTGCATGCCACCATGCCTGGCTAATTTTTCCATTTTTAGTCGAGATAGCGTCTCACTCTTGTTCAGGCTGGTCTCAAACTGCTGACCTCAAGTGATCCTCCCCCCCTCGGGCTCCCAGAGTGCTGGTCTTGGCCCGTTTAATACCTTTTTTTCCCACCTTCATGTTGATATTCCTGCTAATTTCCGTACTTATCAATGACCCTGTCACTTTTCCAATAACACAGTCTTGGACTTTAGTTATCTTTGATTTCACCTTCTCATTTTATTCTGTATCTGGTTATTTTCAAGTCTTTTATTCTTTCTGAGGGAACTCCATTCCCATTGCCACCGTAGTTAGACGTGTGATTTCCTAAGTGGCTGGTTGCTAGTCATCCACTTAAAAAATTACCCTTTTTTGGAAGCTTTCTCTGACCATCTCTGAGCACAGAGGTTTCTAGCCTTTGTGTTCCCAGGGTAAATTCCACATTGTATTATAATGTCCTATTTACTTCTATCTCCAGCTCCTCTCCCCCAAAAGAGGACATCCTGAGGGCAGAGACTGTGTCTTATCTTTTATCACGATTGTTAATGTGGTGCTTGGCAAAATACTAATGGCCAGATAAAAGTTGAATGAATAAGTGAATTTTTTGCAAAAGGACCCAAAGATCTACAAGGCCGCACTCAGGACATGTGAAAGAGTTGTTTGGGTTGTGCAGAGGTGGACAGGGGTACTGGGAGGTGGCACTGGGGTCCAGCCACTGGAAAGGATGAGCTCGCTTCCAGGCCGCAGCCTCCAGATCTGTGCAGCTTTAGGCCCCTGGGAAAGTTTCTGGGTGTCTTGGAAGAAAGCACGGAAGCTCGGCCAGAGTTGGTAGGGGCAGCTTTGTGGGGCAATGGCCAGGCCAGGGAGAGGCAGCAGTCAGCGGGAACCCCCACAGCTCATGGTGGAGCAGCCTGTGGAGGGGAGTGGCTCTCCATTCTGGGGAGCCCCGATACCCCAAGCCCTGGCTGCAGAAGGCAGGGTACCTCTCTGCCCCCTTACAATATCGATTTTTCCAGGATGGTGAATTGAGACAGGGAGGCAGCCCCAGCTCATCTAATTCTTTTCCCACCAGACACATCCATGATTTCAGTCTTGTACTCTAAATCCTTGAAAAATCCCCTCCCTCTCTACTGGATAAAAAGAGAACTATTTTTTGCACAAAAGGCCACCACTATTGGGTCCCTCAATATACCTTACCCTTTCCCTGCAGCCACTCATTTCGAAGAATCCTGTACTTGGACAAGGCCTTATCTGGTCATCAGCCCTTTGCAAAAAGGCTTGTGTCCCTGCTTCCTGCTCTTGCCTGGTGGGACACCCTGCCTGAATCACTCTTAAGAGCTACCCTTAGGATGTGGAGAAGAAAGACTGTTGTTCTCAGCTCCACACCACTGTTGGGCTCAGGAGGACCTGGAGAAGCAAAGAACAGTTATGCAAGCACACGTGCACGCGCACAGAGGCATGCTCACGGGTGGTGACATGTGCAGATTGCAACAGCTACTAATGTGTCCAAAGCGAGAAGGCCCATACTTCTCATTTCTCACAGCCACCTGGCAGGCTGCATTCAATGTTCACTTTGAAGTTTTGAGACAATTTCCTCTACATTAAGAGTTCCTCTGACTTTGTTTTTTGGGGTTTTTTTTGTTTGTTTTTTTTTTGAGACAAGGTCTCACTCTGTTGCCCAGGCTGGAGTACGGTGACATTATACCTTGCAGCATCCTCAAACTTCTGAGCTCAGTAATCTCCATCCTCGGCTATAATCCTGAGCAGCTAGAAATATAGGAACATGTCACCATACCTGGCTGATTTTAAAAAAAATTATTATTTTTTAAAATTTTTGTAGAGATAGGCTCAGCGCCTGTGGCTCAACGGGCTAAGGCGCCAACCACATACACCTGAGCTGGCAGGTTCGAATCCAGCCCGGGCCGCCAAAACAACAATGACGGGCGTTGTGGCGGGCACCTGTAGTCCCAGCTACTTGGGAGGCTGAGGCAGGAGACTCACTTGAGCCCAGGAAATGGAGGTGGCTGTGAGCTGTGATGCCACAGCACTGTATCCTTGGTGACAGCTTGAGGCTCTGTCTTAAAATAAAATAAAATACATTTTTGTAGAGATAAAGACTTGCTATGTTATCCAGTTAGGTCTTGAACTCCTGGCTTCAAAAGATCCTCCTTCCTTGGCCTCCCATGGGAGTGCTGGGATTTCAGGCAAGAAATCCCTGTGCCTGGCCCAGGGATCTATATTTTTGCTAAGCATCCTAGGAGGTTTTTAGCATCATGACAAACTGCTTGAAGAGGAACCTTCAAATTTCAAAGTACTCTAAAATATAGTTCAAACACTTTATTATATATATGTTAATATATATAATATTATATATAATATTAATATATATATTAATTTTCTATTGTTAGGTGACAAATGACCACACATTTGATGGCTTAAAGCAACACACAATTAGCATTTCAGTTTCTGAGGGCCAGGCATCCAGGTACAGCTTTCCTGGGGCCTTTGCTCAGGGTCTCATAGGCGGCAGTCGAGGCTTTTTCGGGCTGTTCTTATCCAGAGGCTCAATCAGAGAAGAAAAACTGTTTCTAAGCTCATAGGTTTATGGGCAAAATTCACTCCCCAGTGGCCATAGGACACAAAGACCTGGCTTCTCACTTGCAGTCAGATAAAGTTGCCCCCAGGTCTCAGAAGATGCTTACAGTTCCCTGCCCCATGGCCCTTGCCATCAGTAGCTCACAGCATGGCAGTCTGCTTCTCCCGGGCCAGCAGCCAATGCTCCCTCCAGCCTGTTAGCTGGAGTCTTACATAACTGGACATAATCCCAGGAGCGGCACTGCTACACATTTGCCACATTCTACTCATGAGGAACAAGTTACAGGTTCTGCCCACCCTCAAGGGGAGTGGGTGATACAGAGTAGCAATTCACTGGAGGTTGCTTTACAGTGTATCTCCCACAATAGGTAAAGAAAGGGAAGCCCCCAAAGATCGTCTCAGCAAGGTCCCAGGAGAACGAGAGGCCACCATGAAAGAAGACGCATTTCTTTTGTTCCCCAGATTAATGTGAGAGTAGAAAGGATTAGGTTACAATGTTTGCCTTGTTAGGTAAGGCCCCTGTGATAGCCATGTCCTGCACCCAGGAGGTGTGCCGTGTACCGTTACAGCATACTCATCAGGTGGGAGCGCACCAATCCTCCCCCCTCCCAAGAAGACAGATTACTTGCTCCCAAGAATGGAAAGAAATGTTTCTGTTTCATCCTGCCTCTCACCTTCTAATAGTCACATGTAGTTCTAAAACAGGGATCAGCAAACCCTTGCTGTTTTACAATTTGGATGGTAAAGATTTTATTTATTTATTTTTTAGTTAGTTAGTTAGTGATGGAATCTCACTGTGCTGCCCCCGCTAGAGTTCCGTGGCATCAGCCCAGCTCACAGCAATCTCAAACTCCTGCGTTCAAGTGATCCTCCTGCCTTAGCCTCCCAAATAGCTGGGACCACTGGCACCCTACCACTACCTCCTGCTAATGTTTCTGGTTTTTATTTTTTCTTGTAGAGATGGGGTCTCTCTCTTGCTCAGGCTGGTCTCTCCCAAGCTCAAGCAATCCACCCGCCTCAGCCTCTGTGCTAGGATTACAGGCACCACGCCTGGCTGACGGTAAATATTCCAGATTTTGTGTGGCATGTGTTCTCTGTAGCAGTGCCCACCTTTGCTGGTAGAATACAAAAGCAGCCATAGGCAGTGTGCAGTGAAGGAACATACCTGTGTGCCACTCATCTTTATTTATAGACACAGAGATTTCAAGTCCATGTAATTTTCATATCACAATATTATTCTTGTTTTGATTTCTTTTCCTCAACCATTTAAAAGTGTACAAACCATTCCTATCTCATAAACCACACAAAAACAAGAAATGGGCCAGATGTGGCCTGGGAGCCATGGTTTGCCAATCCCCACGCGCACAGACAACTATAGTTTCGTGAACACACACCTTCGCTACCATGTGGAGGGCAGGGCCATGCCTTCTATGCACATCTGCCTGAGGAGTGCCCAGGATGGTCGGCACTTACTATTTTAATAATAATAATAATGATAACTTAGGAGTCATAATGCCATCTACTTTGCAGGGCTGGTCTCTGCAGTGGAGATGATGCCACAGATCCACTGGGCAAAATGTTCCTTTTTCCAGGTGACAAATGTCTTGCCGCTCATCAGCAATATGTATGGAGCACTGGTTAGGAACTAAGTAAGTCACAGAGGACAAAAGAGAAGAGGTCCCTGCTCTCATGGAGCCTACATTCTTTTTGGGAGAGACACACAACTAATTAATCAAATAGCCATGTCAGATGACCACGAGCACTATGGTAAAAAAATTAAGCAAGGGACATAGAGAAGAAAAAGGGAAAGTCGCTGCTATTCAATTGAGTGGTCAGGAAATGCAAAAGGACAGCGGGTAGAGGACAGAAGGGAGAAGAGAGGAAGGCAGCAGATTCCCGGAGGGAGAGCGTTCCAGGCCAAGGGAACGGCATGTGGAAAGGCCCTGAGGACAGAGTGCAATCGTCCGTTTGAGGCTCAAGAGGGAGACCAGGACTCCTGGGGAGGAGTGAAGCAGGAGATTGGTAGGAAAGGTTTGGGAGTGGAGGGTGGATCATGTGGTGCTTGCAAATCATCATAAAGACTTTGGTTTGACTCTGAATGGGATAGAGAGAACATGGCAAGACTCTGCACAGAGAAAGGACGTCGCCTGGCTCAGAAGACAAGCCAGCGTACGAGAGCAGGCAGGTCTGTTCTTGCCAGTGCAAAGATCTCTTGCTTCTGTGGGTTCTGGATCCACGACTAGAGACCCACAGCTTCTGGTCCCCCCAAGTAAACCTTCCCAGCTGCAATATGCGTATAGCTGCTGCTTGGACACAGTGCACATAAAATATCAAAGCAACAGAGAGAATTTTTGAAATTCAACTCCTAGGCTGGATGCAGTGGCTCACGTCTATAATCCTAGTGCTCTGGGAGGCCGAGGTAAGTGGACTGCTTGAGCTCATGAGTTTGTTCAAGACCAGCTTGAGCAAGGGTGAGACCTTGTCTCTAAAACCAGAAAAACTAGCAGAGCATTGTGGCAGGTGCCTATAGTACCAGCTACTTGGGAGGCTGAGGCAAGAGGATCACTTGAGCCCATGATGCGAGGTTCCTGTGAACTGCCATGCCACGGCACTCTACCCAGAGCAACAGAGTAAGACTGTCTCAAAAAAAAAAAAAGAAAAAAAAAATTAAATTCCTACCTTAACAAGTAGCTTGAAAGAGAAGAATGAGTCAGCCATTTAAAATGAGGTATAGAGGCTCAGCGCCTGTGGCTCAATGGGCTAAGGCGCCAGCCACGTACACCTGAGCTGGTGGGTTCGAATCCAGCCCACCCCCCATCCCCACAACAATGACGGCTGCAACCAAAAAATGGCTGGGCGTTATGGGGGGCACCTGTAGTCCTAGCTATTTGGGAGGCGGAGGCAGGAGACTAGCTTGAGCCCAGGAATTAGAGGTTGCTGTGAGTTGTGATGCCATAGCACTCTACTCAAGGCAACACAATAAAATAAAATAAAATAAAATAAAATAAAATAAAATAAAATGAGGTATAGAGGCTCTGTCTCAAAAAAAAAAAATTGAGGTACAGAAGATTAGCAGAGTTGGATATGCTCTGGTCCAGCAGACCAGAATTATAACGCAGACTGTCAGGGGTTGGGGGCCCTGGGCTTCAAAGTCACTCACATCCTCTGACATCAGCAGGTCTAGCACTGGAGTACTCTTACTTGAGGTCCTGAGCGGGGCTCAGGGCCCAGATGGGCTGGGGCAGAGCTGGGAGGTTTGCATAAGTCCTACATTGGTCCATGGGTCCTGGACCTAATTTCCCTTCACAGAGTTTCTCCAATGAAAACATTTCTCTTACTCATCCTGATTTGAGAATTTCAGTCATTTAATCTTGACAGGGTCGCAAAAAGAAGTATAATGTTCCTATTATGAACCT
Source organism: Arctocebus calabarensis (assembly GCA_963573935.1). Taxonomy (NCBI): domain Eukaryota; kingdom Metazoa; phylum Chordata; class Mammalia; order Primates; family Lorisidae; genus Arctocebus; species Arctocebus calabarensis. The sequence continues at coordinate 15,601 of CAUYON010193993.1, read as the reverse complement.
CAATGTGTTTTTTTCTCTTTTAACAGAATAAAATTGCTCAGCCATAATTGTAAAATAGTCTTTAAAAGCTGATTTATAAAAAGAACTTTACCGGAAGTCCTTTAGAGCTGAGGTTTATTTAAGTATTGGGGTGAGGCTCCTGGTGAATTCATTTTATTATTTTCTTTTAATCATAAAATGTTAAGTTAGCACTTAAATATTCACACTCATTTCCTTGATCTATTCCCATTCCCATCCTATTTTCTCAAAGTGTTTTTAAAAACAGCAACAGACCATTCCTAGTAGAGACGGGAGGTCTCTTGACCTGGGAGGCTGAAGAAGATGGATCATTTGAGCTCAGGAGTTTGAGACCAGCCTGAGCAAGAGCAAGACACCATCTCTCCTAAAAATAGAAAAACTAGTTGGGCATTGCGGCAGGCATCTGTAGTCCCAGCTACTTGGAAGGCTGACAGGAGGATCTCTTGAATCCAGGAGTTTGAGGTTGCTGTGAGCTAGGCTGACACCATAACACTCTAGCCTGGGCAACAGATTGAGACCTTGTCTCTAAATTAGTAAATAAATAAATGCTGAAATGCCCCCTAAGCAGTGATGGTCATTCTACCTGCACCTCTGCTTTCCCTGGCAAGTTAGAAGGCCAGAGACCTTGACCCTGGACTTTGCCCTGAAAGATTAGGCTGAAGGACCTGGGATTTATAAAGCATCCTTGGAAGCGCCTTCCACACCACTGGATTCCCCGAATCCTCCCTGGTGTCAAGCCGCAGCACCAGAAAGCGAGCAGCTTAGATCGCTTTACTCTGCCAACTTCCAGGAACTTTACCAACAGACTCCCTTATTCTTTGGCTTGTGGGCCTGAGAAGGAGGGCGACATTCGTGCGGACAGCTGGCTCTGAGTGGTGGATCACCAGCAATCACGAGTGCTTCTCTCTGCACGGAACTCGGGCGACATGGGGGCTTCCAGGAGTGGTGATATTAGCCTGGACTCGAGCTGGCCAGTCTGGGCAACTATTACTCTCATTCTTTTCCTTTCTTGTTTTTTCTCCCCCCCCCCACCTTTTTTCCTTGTTGACCATTACTTTCACCCAGGCTAATGCATATGCTCTCATGCTTCATTAGAGAACCCGCTGTCTATTGTTGCTCATCAACACAGGAGCTCTAGCGAGCCTAAGGGCTGTTCCTCCCCACCCCAGCACCACGTTGGCATTTCACCCTAAACACAGCAGCAGCACCACTCTAGTACCCGATGCACGTCCTTGTCAAGAGCCATCTTTCCTCCACCCCTGCAAGTTCGTTCACTCCTACGTTCACTTCCTCGTTGAGTCTGCCTTGGGACAGCTTCTGGGGATGTGCTATGAATAATACAGGGTCGTCATAAAGTTCATGTCCAATCTACCAGGTTAAACTATTTTAAAGTGCACATGAACCTTATGTCCACCTCATGTAGAGTCCTGTCCTCAAAGAGCTCAATCCATTTGTGAGTCTGTTTCTCAACACTGCAATCCCGCCCTCCCGAGCTACGCTGTGCAGGACAGTGACCACTGGCTCTATGTAGCTGTTGAGCTCCTGAAATCAGGCTGGTCTTAATTGACATGTGTTGTAAGTATAAAAGACACACAGGATTATGAAGACTGCATAGGAGAAAAAGGAATGTCAAATGCTTGTTAATATTTCTAGAAATGGACAGGTTGAAATGGTGATATTTAGGACATATCACAGAAGTTTTGAGATATGTAACAGTCAAGAAACATAAAATGGGCTAGGTGCAGTGGCTCACACCTGTAATCCTAGCACTCTGGGAAGCCAAGGTGGGCAGATTGCTTGAGCTCAGGAGTTCGATACCAGACTGAGAAAGAGGATCACTTGAGCCCAAGAGTTTGAGGTTGCTGTGAGCTACGATGATGCTACCGTACTTTACCCAGAGTGACAGAGTGAGACTCTATTTCAAAAACAACAACAACAAAAAGTAAAATCCATGCATACAGAAACAAATGAAGCCCTCCCAACAACACTGATAAGTTAAGCAAGTTGAAACTTGCACTGATGAATCAGAAAGGATGTTGTTTCTTGGAGGTGAAATAATGGCCTATAATATAGTCTGTCCCAAAACTTTCCTTGTGACTTACGTAAAATGTATTATTAAAATTAATTTCAGGGTGGCATCTGTGGCTCAGTAGGGCACTGGTCCCATATACTGAAGGTGGCAGGGTCAAACTCAACCTTGCCAACCTACAAAACAGAAAAATAGCCGGGCATTGTGGCGGGCACCTGTAGTCCCAGCTACTCGGGAGGCTGAGGCAAGAGAATCGCCTAAGCCCAAGAGCTGGAGGTTGTTGTGAGTTGTGTGACGCCACAGCACTCTACTGAGGGCAATAAAGTAGTAAAGCAAGACTCTGTGTCTACAACAAAAAAAAACTATTTTCATATATGACTACTGAAAGACTTAAATGTACAAATGTGGTTTATGGTATATTTCTTTGGGGTCTCACTCTACATGGCTTCTGTCTCAGAGTGAGCACTTGCTCTGGCTACTACCACTATCATTAACACGTATGGAGCACTAACTGTACTCTTTTTTTTTTTTTTTTTTTGAGACAGAGCCTCAAGCTGTCATCCGCATAGAGTGCTGTGGCATCACAGATCATAGCAACCTCCAATTCCTGGGATCAAGCGAGTCTCTTCCCTCCGTCTCCCAAGTAACTGGGACTACAGGCGCCCGCCACAATGCCCGGTCATTTTTTGGTTGCAGCCGTCATTGTTGTTTGGCGGGCCCGGGCTGGATTCGAACCTGCCAGCTCAGGTGTATGTGGCTGGCGCCTTAGCCCGTTGAGCCACAGGCGCCGAGCCTGAGACTGGGTCCTTCCTTTGGTTGTAGTTGTTTTTGAGACAGTATTCTGTTCCGTTGCCCAGGCTGGAGAGCAGCGGTGCCATCCTAGCTCACTGATTAGGCCTCCAGGACTCACGCAGTCTTCCACCTTGACCTCTCAAGTAGCGGGGACTATACGTGTGCTCCACCACACCTGGCTATTCTTTCTAGTTTTATTTTTGTGGAAATAGGATCTTGCTGTGTGGCCGAGGCTGGTTTTGAACTCCTGGCCTCAAATGATCCCCTTCTTTCAACCCCCTAAAGTGCTGGGATTACAGAAATCAGCCACCACTCCCATCAATGGGAATCTCTCGCTCTCTCTCTCTTTTTTTTTGAGACTGAGTCTCAAGTTGTCACCCTGGGGTAGAGTGCCATGGTGTCATATCTCACAGTAACCTCAAACTCCTGGGACCAAGCGATTTTTTTGCCTCAGCCTCCCAAGTAGCTGGGACTACAGGTGTCTGATACAACATCTGGCCATTATTTTGTTGTTGTAGTTGTCATTGTTGTTTAGCTGGCCTTGAACCCGCCAGCCTTGGTGCATGTGGCTAGCGCCATAACCACTTTGTTATGGGTGCCGAGCCCATCTGGCCATTTTTTTTTTTTTTCTGAGACAGAGCCTCAAGCTGTCACCCTGGATAGAGTGCTGTGGCATCATAGCTCATGGCAACCTCCAATTCCTGGGCTCAAGCGAGTCTCCTGCCTCTGCCTCCCAAGTAGCTGGGACTACAGGCACCCGCCACAATGCCCGACCATTTTTTGGTTGCAGCTGTCATTGTTGTTTGACGGGCCCAGGCTGGATTCGAACCCGCCAGCTCAGGTGTACGTGGCTGGCACCTTAGCCCGTTGAGCCACAGGCACCAAGCCATTTTTTTTTTTCTTTTGTTGCAGTTGTTGTTGTTTAGCAGGCCCAGGCTGGGCTTGAACCTGCCACCTTCCATGTATGTGGCCAGTGCTCTACCCACTGAGCTCCTGGCGCCACCTTGTTGGGGATCTCTTCATGGAGGAATTTACAACCCAGTGTGCAATGGAGAGCTTGATATAAAATCAGTGGCCAATAAATACTTGGTGCATGACTGACCCAGTTCTCCTATTAGGTGAGGCTGGACATGCAAGATTGATAACATTATCTTAAGTATAATATCTCTTTGTAGGCACTAATAACTCATAACTCACAGGTAACTATAATCTTCAAAGCATAAACAAATTTAAAAGACTGTAAAGATCTTCTTTACTCTTTCTTTTGACTTTTAAAGTGTGAGATTCTGGGTAATACAATACCAGCCCTATACACATAGAGAGTTTATTTATTTCATGGTGCACACGGGTACAGCTGGGTACAGTTGAAATTATAGTCCATGTGGTCACACCTGCCTGTTTGCAGATAGGCCCAAAGCGCAGACAGACCCTAATTAATTCTCAGAACTCCCTGGGATATTCAAAACCAATTAAGTCAATCACCTAGAAAAGAAAAGTACAAGTGAGACAAGGGCTGTAATTTTTTAATCTAAAATGTGTAGATTTTAGGAGAATAAACACACTATAAACTATTTAGGCAGCATGTGCCCTTGACTTGGATAATTTTGCTTCTCATTGGGATTGGACTTGCCTTTATTCCCTCAGGCCAGAAGCAATTTGGTCAAGCTAAACATTTGACAGACCTGAAGGTGGTCTGGCTGTAATCCAACATCATGGTTATGTGTTAGGTGAGGAGTATATTAGTGAAAGCACAATCAAAACTTGTCATGAAATTTTAAAAATTTGACTCAAGATACCAAAGAGTCTGGCATCTAAAATTACACAGCATTACTTTTTCATCAATTATTAACATAAAGGGAACTACTGGATCTAGATAGGCAAGGTAGATTTAAATAAAGCTGTAGGGCTTTATCTGGTTAGTTGCATAGATGTAATTATCATTAATCCTGTGGATCATGTTGCTAAAAAAACTGTTCAGATCCTTGTTAACCGGGAGCGATGGAAGGAAGTGATGTAAATGAAATGGTACACGTATGCCCTGATGTCACCTCTCTTAGGAAGGTCCACCTCCTTCCCTAGTACTGCCATAAACATTTTGCTGGGATTTAATAATGTCTTGAATAACAGTTATTGGGATAGCTATCCTATTCTAACCTCTAGTTTTGTCTTTCTTTTGCTCAATTTTTATAATTCTGTAATGTTTACCCAGTGCTTTCTACATAGAAGGTCTTCACAAAGTGTGTGTGTGTGTAACAGAATTAAAGTGAATTGAGAATAGGCCTAAGAGCCATGACCCTGGGTTTTTCCATTTTATTCCAAATGTTATCATTTGTTATCCTTTTGCCTACATTTGTAACTTTGTTTCCCTTTGCTTATTTTACGTAACTCAATTCTACTATGCTACGCACTCCCAAGTGGCAGAGTATACTGTTTTATTTATTTATTTATTTAAGACAGAATCTCACTATGTCACCCTTGGTACACCCTTGGTAGAGTGCCCTAGTGTCATAACTCACAGCAACCTCAAACTCTTGGGCTTAAGTGATTCTCTTGCCTCAGCCTCCTGAGTAGCTGGGACTAACAGGCACCTGCCGCAACGCCCAGCTATTTTTTTTTGTTGTAGTTGTCATTGTTGTTTAGCTCGCCAGGGCCAGTTCGAACCTGCCACCCTCAGTGTACATTGCTGATACTGTAACCATTGGGCTGTGGGCGCCAAGCCAGAGTATACTGTTTTGTTTTGTTTTGTTTTTTGAGACAGAGCCTCAAGCTGTCACCCTGGATAGAGTGCTATGGTGTCACAGCTCACAGCAACCTCCAATTCCTGGGCTCAACCAAATCTCTTGCCTCCACCTCCCAAGTAGCTGGGACTACAGGTGCCCACCACAACACCCTGCCATTTTTTGGTTGCAGCTGTCATTGTTGTTTGGCTGGCCTGGGCTGGATTTGAACCTGCCAGCTCAAGTGTATGTGGCTGGTGCCTTAGCCGGTTGAGCCACAGGTCCCAAGCCAGGAGTATACTGTTTTAATACATTATTTAATACTAATAATTTATGAGATGGATATGGTTAGCTCTACTCTTCAGCTGACAAAACTAAGGCTACAGACGAGTATGTGCCATGTCAAAGTCACTAGGTAACAGGTCAAATTCGGATTTGAACCTAACTCTGTGAAATGTCCGATGGCCTCTATTACTAAAACTTGACTTTCAATTAGAATTATTTTGAGAAAGCCCCATGTTAAACTAATACATCCTCCCATGCATGAAAACAGAAACACCTACAATGATCAGTAATTATTGTAGATCCGAGTATTAATATAAGAAGCCAGAAGACCTCACCAAGATTGGTCCTAGTTACTGACTACATTTCTGGGTAGAAGTGTTGAATGCTGAGGTGAGAAGCCTTTCTCGTGGCTGTGTAGAGGGAAATCTGGATTCTATTCCTGGGTCTGCTTCAAGCTTTCTCTGTGGCCTTGGGCAACATTCAGAGTAAACAGAGATGATAACACAGGGCACCTATGTATTGCACTGATTTGCTAAGACAGGTGTTTACCAGTGTGGTGGCCAAGGACTGTGAGAGGAGGTAGGAAGTTTCCTATAACAAACCGCTCTGCACCAGCAAGCGCAACATGGGGCACTGGAAAGTGAGGGATTCTGGAAAACAAACGAACCTTTTTGTCCCATTTTCTAGTTCTAAAATGGGAGGTGGGCCTGGGTGTGGTGGCTCATGTCTGTAATCCCACCACTCTGGGAGGCCAAAGAGGGTGGATTGTTTGAGTTCATGAATTGGAGACCAGCAGAGCCAGACCTGTCTCTAAAAAGCAGCCTGGCAGGCGTTGTGGCAGTGCCTGTAGTCCCAGCTACTGGGAGGCTGAGGCAAGAGGATCACTGGAGATTGAGGTTGCTGTGAGCTATGACGGACGGCACAGCACTCTACCAAGGGCACAAAGTGAGACTCTGTCTATAAATAAATAAATAAATAAAATGGGAGGTGGGGGTGGGAGGGCTAGATGGTCACCGGTCCAACCGTCTATTTCTTCTATCTAGAAACAAATGGCAAAAATGAATTTAATCCGGTGTGGGACAGACTTGGGTAGATGACTCTTTGCTGACATTCGCCAGTCTTTAAACAACATGACATAACGTTTATTAAGGAATCACAGCTCAGAACCAAGACAGACTTGGTCCACGTTCTGTTAAAACATCCCCCATGCATGGAGCTCCTTCAGCCGCCCTGGTTTAAGAGGTTGTGTTAAGTGCCAGCACATGGTGGTGACCCCGTGCGCAGCTTTTCTCCGGAGGCATTTGGAACAAATACATCGTTCATAGATTTACGCTAGGATTGCTTATATTGCAGAATTTTAAAGAAATAAATGCACCTAGATTGCCGATGTTTAACTTCAACATATTTAACCGGGGGTGGGGTGGGGGGGAGGAGGAGTCACCCCAGGGTCAACAGGAAACTTCAAGGTAAATAATGGCCTCTGAGAAAGGCCGGGTCGCATCCGAGCTTTCCCCACGTCTCCCCCAGAGCAGACGATTAATTTTTGCTTGTAATGCATAACCACGGCTGCCCGGCCTTGCAGCTAAGCGAGCGAGCCAGGGAAGACTCTGCCAAGCTGCGGGCTGGGGAGAAACTGGCGTCCCCCCGGGGAGAAGAGACTCCGGCAGGAACATCCCTGTCCAGCCCGGTCCCTGTCCTCCCCGGGGAGCTGGGGACTTGGTGACTGAAAGTCGCGGCGCGCGGAGTCCACCACACCGAGCATAAACTGCTTTCCCCAGAAGCGACTGCACCCGAAGCCCTCCAGTCCCAGGAAGGGGATTAAAAGTGACAAAGAAAGGGCGGCCGGGGGGGCGCTCCGTGGAGACCTCTGGGGGCGTGGCAGGGGCGTCCCCAAGGAGGGGCTCGGAGGCGAGCGCAGCCCGGCAGCGGAGCGGAGAGCTGGGGGGCGCGGGGGGCGGCGGGCGGGGTCGGAGGCGCCCAGACCCCCGGCTCTGAGCCGACGGCACCCGAGGAAGGGGCGGGTGGATGCAAAAGGCCGCCCGCCCGGGCCGGCGCGGGGGCTAGGGGTCCGGCGGCCGCGCGCCCCGCCCCGCGCCGGGAGCGGGCCGCGCCTCCCCCTGCCGCATGTGCGCGGTGTTGTGTGCCCGGCCCTGCTCCTCCTCCTCCCTCCCCTCCCCTCCCCTCCCTCGCCGCCGTCCCCTCCCCCAGTAGCCCCGAGTGAGCGCGAGCGCCACACAGCCCCGGGCCGCAGCCGCCGCCGAGCGCGCCGAGACGCCGAACAGGTGGCCGGAGGCTGCGGGCGCCGCGGCGGGAGAGGCGAGGCGAGCCCCGGGCTAGGCGAGGGCGGCCGGGCCGGGCATGCGAGCCGAGCGGCCCCCCGGCGCCGCCGCCTGCCCGCGCCCCTAGGCGCCCGCGCGCCCGTGCAGCGGCCCGGCAGCGCCGAGTGTCCAGCCGCCCCGGCCGCGGTCAGCGAGGGGCGCGGGCCGGCCCGCGGGGACGGCGGCATGAAAGTGACCGTGTGCTTCGGGAGGACCCGGGTGGTCGTGCCGTGCGGGGACGGCCACATGAAAGTTTTCAGCCTCATCCAGCAAGCGGTGACCCGCTACCGGAAGGCCATAGCCAAGGTGAGGGGCCGGGGACGCTCGGGGCGCGGGGCGCCGGGGGAGGAGGGGGAGGGCGCGGGGGAGGAGGAGGGAGAGGAGGGGGAGGAGGGGAAGGCGCCGGGATCAATATGGCGCTTCCTGGAAGAGGGAGGAGGGAGACGGCGGGGAGGCGGGGAAAGGGAAAGTGCGGCGGCCCGGCCGGGCCTCGCGGGCGCCCCCCGCCCCGGGCTGCGGGCGGCAAAGTTCTCAGCGCGGCGGGGCCGGCGGGGCGAGCGAGGGCGCAGCCGGGTGGCGGCGCCGGGGCCGGTGTCCCGCCGAGCGCCGCCCGCCGTAGTCTCGGGGCTCCGGCCGCGGGCCGGCCACGGCGCCTCCCGGGGGTCTGCACCGGCAGCGGAGCCCGCGGGGGGCTCGGGCGAAGCTGGCCGGGCCTCTGTCCCGGGGCCGCGGGCGGTGGAAATCCAGCCCCAGGCCTCTCCCGGGCCCCAGGCCCCGCGAGCAAAGGCTGGGGAAAGGGAACTTTTTTGGTGCGAGAAGAGTTTAATTATTCCACAACAGCGGAGAGTGGCCGCGTTCCTGCTCTGTCCACTCCCTTCCTCCGGGCGGGGGCCGCAGCCCGAGCCATCACGTCCCCGCCTAGTGCGGGGACTCGGCTCGGGGTCGGGAAGGCCGCCCCAGCGCGGGGGACACCGCCTGCGCTCGCTGGCGAGCATTCGTGGAGCACAGAAAATCTAGGTGATTAAGAGGCGCCAGTGCAGGGCTCCTTTAGAAAGCACCACCCTGGAATAGGGACCCAATTAAAAGTTTTCCTGCAAGGACCTCGGTTGTCACCTACCTGGAACTACTTCCATATGGGGCCAGCGCTGCGGAGCCAGGGCCTGATTTCTGAGGGCATGAGATTTCCCTTTTCTTCCTGGAGTGATAATATTGTCTCCACTTAACTGCATTCCTCTACAATGTGTCAGAAGTGAAAAGGCATTTTGTTAAATTGTTTTATCGACTGTGTCTGTGTTTGAAAACAGCCCACGCTGAAGTTTCTCTCCAGCACCTGAGGATATTCCCTTAGCATATTGGCTGTTTGTTCCTGACAGGGGGGTGGCTTGGCTCCTGTGGATTTGGGGCTGCAGATGAGGGAGAAGGTGGCTTTGTCAGCCTGATCTGAGTGTACACAAGGTGCTTGGAATGGCATGGGCCAGTTCTCTCTGAAATTAAGAAGAAAAAGAAATCTTGTTCAATTGGTTTGTTTTTAGTATATGTTGGAAACAATAGCATACATTTGGCCCTTGAAAGATCATTTTGAGAGACGTTTGGGAACTTGATAGAAGTATGGAAGATTGCCTTTATTTAACAGCTGATGTTCCTTACAGTCGGTTGAACGCTTACTGAAAAACCAAATAAAATTAGTGGAAATTGGTCACCTGTTTATCTGTAAAGTTGACAAGGGTGGAAAAACCCTCCAAATTTAACATTTAGCTTTTTAAAAATCAAACCCTAAATTCCAGCAGAAACATTTTTAAGAATTGTTTTTCAGTGGTAGTTTATGATCTGAATACTCTGGAAACCAAAATCATGAAAGAGAAATACAATAATGTAGGCTCTGCAGTGTACCTAGGTTCCTGACTAGGAAGAAGGTGATACACATTTTCTTTTGCCTTAATAATTGTACATGCTTAAAATTAGTCATATTTCATCATTCACAAAATGGACATTGATTGGATTGCCTGTTTCGGAGATGCAAATGTAGTTGTTTGATTTACTGAGTCGTTAATTCATTCCACATTTTTAAGCATTTACTGTGTCCAAGGCACTGTTTTTTGGATGCTGGATCTCTAGGGGACCCACCAGCTTCTTTGTGGGAAAAGGACTATACAAGTCCTAGGGCCAGAGGCCCCTGGGTCCTCCAGGTGGAAGCTGGTGTGGGATAGTAGGGGGAGGAGGATGCCTTTGGGATGCTGGGTGGGTACAGTTAGGAGGCTTTGGTGGTACAGTAGAGCTTTTTAAAATACTAGCAGCAGGCTCGGCACCTGTGGCTCAATGGGCTAAGGTGCCAGCCACGTACACCTGAGCTGGCGGGGTGAATCCAGCCCGGGCCTGCCAAACAACAATGACGGCTGCAACCAAAAAATGGCCAGGCATTGTGGTGGGCTCCTGTAGTCCCAGCTACTTGGGAGGCAGAGGCAAGAGACTCGCTTGAGCCCAGGAATTGGGGGTTGCTGTGAGCTGTGATGCTACAGCACTCTATCCAGGGTGACAGTTTGCGACTCTGTCTCAAAAAAATATATATATATTAGCAGCAGTTGTTTCACAGGGACCTGGAGGCACAGAAAAGGCAGTGTAGTTTCCTTAGGGAAGTCTAGAAAGGCGTCACAAAGAGAAAGGCTCATGTGAGCCAGCGGAAGGGTGATGGTGTCATTAGAGCTGGAAGTAGAGGGAGGGTCAGTGATGTTTCTGGGCTTTCCAAAGTTACTTGAGACAGAATCTGAGGGTGTTGCCCTGGGTAGAGTACCATAGCATCATGATAGCTCTTAGTACCCTCCAACTCTTGAGCTCAAGTGATCCTCTTGCCTCAGTTTTTCTATTTTTAGTAGAGGCAGGGTCTCACTCTTGCTCAGGCTGGTCTCGAACTCCTGATCTCAAGCAATGCATTCACCTCTGTTCCCAGAATGCTGCAATTACAGGCATGAGCCACCACATCTGGACAGAAACAAACACATGTTAACACTGTTTTAACATTCTCTTGTCTGTCTCTTATCCCTATTGCTCAATAGAACGAGACCAAAATTCTGTATGAAGAATTGGGTAGCTAGGTGGTTGTTGAGTGGTGTTTCGGTTGCTAGGTGACATGTGGCAAGATGAGCTATCTCATGGGGAAAAATGGGCGCAGATCATGTTTGTGGCTCTGTATATAAAAAGCCAGCCAAAAACAAACCAAAAAAAAAAAAAAAAAGGAAAGGAAGAGAGAAAAAGAAAGACCCCAACCTCTCAAGTCACCAAGGCTTTCTCTGCAGTAAGCATTTTGTGGGCTAATTTCTTTGGCATTACGTTTGATCTGTTTTCTCTTTAGGTTAAACAAATCAGTTTTTCTGGACAGTGGAGTGGCATGACTTAATACTAGAAATGTTTTCAATTAATTGATATGCAAAGGTTTACTCTTAGTCACATGTATGAGAAAAGTGTTTTTCTCTTGTAAAAAGATTCTAGCTGCCCTGGGCCTGCTAAAGGACAGCAACAAAAAATAGCCGGGTGTTGTGGGAGGAACCTGTAGACCCAGCTACTTGGGAGGCTGAGGAAAAAGAATTACTTAAGCCCAAGAGTTTGGGGTTGCTGTGATGCCATGGCACTCTACCGAGGGTGACATAGTGAAACTCTGTCTCAAAAAAAAAAAAAGCGTTTTTCTCTTGTGAAAAGGTTTTTGTACTTATGCTCACTGGTGGAAAGGGCTGTTCTTCTCCACCCAGCCATCCTCATCCCGAGCCTGTGCTCACATCCAGAGAACTGTGTTACGTGGACTGTTCTTCTGAGGGCTGAGAATGGGAGGGCTGGGCTGTCCTTGTGGCCTGATGCCCATGACTCTTGATGGGCACAGTTCACCAATCGGAAGAATGAGGTTTGCTGTGTAGGAAATGTTATGCTCTATGAAGAAATATAAGACTAAATTCTTGCACTCAAAACAAGTATAATCTGGGGGACAGAATATGTAAAGCTGTAAATAACAGCAGGTGGTAGCGTTAATTGGCAGCAGGTTGGTACAGACGGTAATGGCTCCTGGATTTTGGCGGTGGTAGCTGTCATTAGGGAAGTCTCCTTGGGTTCCTGGGGTTTGCACGGGGCTTTGTGGGTGGGAAGGCGGGCCTTGATTTAGGGCAGTGAGTGCTAACTGTGGTGTAGGGATCTCAAAAAGCACCTGCTTGCGGGGGGGGGGGAGGGGGCAAGGGGCTGAGGGGCTCTGGTTCTATAGGTCTGTGTTTAGGCAGGGTATGGAAGGTGGAGAGTGTCTGCTGTGAGTCTGAGAGGTGGGAGGGAAGGCATTCTAAGGAGGGAACAGTGTGAACAAAGGCCGTTCAGGCTCACAAGACTGAGGGTTTGTGTCAGATAGTGGGTCAGGATCAAGCATAAGACAACCGTGAGTGCCAGGGCGAGATGCAGGGACTTCATGTGGTGTGATAGTGCAGAAGGACCAGGCATTTGGCAGGGCAACAGGTGGGAAATGACTTGAGCCAGTTGTCTGGATGAGATCTAGGATGGATATAATTCTTTAGCATTTCAGTCTAAAGAGCTGCTGCTCACTGGCTGCTGAGTGATAGATAGAAAGGAGAAGAAACTGAAGGTGAGGGGGGAGTTTCTGAAACCCCTTTCCTCTGCCCTCTCCCCCATAGCTTTCTTCTGGGGGGAGGGCTTTGGATTAGGTTTGGACACCTAGGTTTGTTAGCCATTTAACCTTAAGTGAGCCTAATCCTACAGAGCCTCCTTTTTCTCATCTCTAGAATGGAATATTCCTTGATAGGGTTTAGGATCTATGCAAGTATTGACCAGGGTGATGATTGAGAAACTCTTCAGTACTTGGTCTGGCCCACACTGGCTGCTCAGTAAGGATTAATTGAGGGCTGGGCATCACCTGTAATCCCAGCGCTTTGGGAGGTTGATGGGGGACGATGGCTTTAGCCCAGGAGTTCAAGCCTGCAGTGAGCTACAATCACAGAGTGAGACCCTGCCTCTTAACAACAACACAAAATTTTGAATTACTAATGTGTTTTTATCCACCATATGGTTTACTCTCTGGAACTCTTCCCAAGTATCCAGTTATTCCTGATTGGATTTTTCCTCTTTGCTTAAATAGGCAATGTGTAATTTAATTGAAAGAGGAGGTGGTAACATTGTTAATATTTGCCTGTGCAGCCCCACACTCAGGAGCCACATTGTGTGTCAGGGTATGTGGGGGCCACAGAGAGTATAAGTTGCTGGTGTTGACCTTAGTGCAGGGTTGGGCCTCCGGTTTTTAGACCACTGCTTCTGTTGTTCATGCATGTACCTTTGCAACTATTTAGTCACAATCTGGACTACCCCTTTTCCAAAATGGTTGGTACCAGAAGTGTTCTGGAGTTTGAAATTTTTTTTTTTTTTGAGACAAAGTCTCACTATTGTTGCCTTGGGTAGAGTACCCGGGCATCATAGCTCACAGCAACCTCAAACTCTTGGGCTTACGTGGTTCTCTTGCCTCAGCTTCCTAAGTAGCTGGGACTACAGGTGCCTGCCACAATGCCTGGCTATTTTTTGTTGTTGTTATTATTGTTTTAGCTGGCTGGGGCCAGATTTGAACCTGCCAGCCTGGGTGCATGTGGTTGGCGCCTACACACTGAGCAACGGGCTCTGCTGAGTTTGAAATTTTTTGTTTTTAATATTTGCATATACATAATGAGATATCAGGGGGATGGAACCCAAGTCTAAACACAAATTTATTTGTTTTATATACTCCTTATACACACAGCCTAAAAGTAATATTCTGTAGCATTTAAATTTGTGTATAAAACTAAGTGGGTGTTAAGTACTTATATGTGGAATTTTCCACTCGTGATGTGATATCATGATGGCACTTAAAGAGTTTCAGATTTTGGAATGTTTTGGATTTTGGATTTTCAGATTAGGGATACTCAGCCCATGTTTTTCAAACTTGAAGTTTGGATAACTTTTGCAAATGTGTTTTTCTTTTGACGGGGGAGAGGACCTGTTGATTTCTCAGAGGATGCAAATCTTGGTCTTTATGAAAAATCTTGTCCATGTGACATTTTTCTGTGAATAAAGGTATAACAGCTTATCACTATAAATTTACAAGCTTATTGAAACTTTTAGGAAAATAGTTACACTGTTACAGAGATTGAGAGAAAATAGAGGCAAGCATAGTAATAGTGAAATGAAAGAAACTTTGTTTTTTATTTATTTATTTTGAGACAGAGCCTCAAGCTGTTGCCCTGGGGGGAGTGCCGTGGTATTACAGCTCATAGCAACCTCCAACTCCTGGGCTCAAGCTATTTTCCTGCCTCTGCCTCCCAAGTAGCTGGGACTACAGGCGCCCGCCACAATGCCTGGCAATTTCTTGCCACAATGCCCAGCTATTTTTTGGTTGCAACCATCATTATTGTTTGGCAGGACCGGGCTGGATTCGAACCCGCCAACTCAGGTGTATGTGGCTGGTGCCTTAGCCGCTTGAGCCCTAGAAACTTTGTTATTTATCAATATCTTCTGTCTTCCCTCTCACAAAGATACTACGCATGTTTGAAAGGCTCATCTCTCTGAGATTGGAATCTCATTGTCTTCTGCTGAAATGCCCCTGTGTGCTCTTTTCCCAAATCCTGCCGCCTCAGCACAGTCTGTCCCTTGGAGAGACCCATCCTGCCTTCCAAACTCTCCATATCCCGTACTCCACCCACTTGGACTTGCCTGCACTTTCCTGCCTCCGCTCGGGCCTTTGCTGCTGCTTCTGCCTGGAACATGAGCTTTCTCTTTGCACTCATTCATTGAGTCTCTGCTCAGACCAGCTGTCCTGGGGAGGCTGTATCTACATCCCAAGTGGTCTGAGTTTCTCCCTGCCTGGACTTCTTGAGGACTTCTGTAGGTCCAAGTGTGTGTGTGCTCATCTCCCTGCAGGTGAGAGGCATGAAGCAATGGCTGTGCCTCAGTCTTACATGTGTAGCGGTGTCTGTCATGTCGTAGTCACAGAGGTTGAGTAAATACAAAGGTGGGAATCATCACATCACACGTCTTCTCTCTCTCTCTCTCACACACACACACAACTTCTGCTCAGAAGACTATAATCTTTACTTGCTAATTTTTTTTTTTTTTAAGACAGAGCCTCAAGCTCTGTCACCCTGGATAGAGTGCTGTGACATCACAACTCACAGCAACCTCCAATTCCTGGGCTCAAGCGAGTCTCCTGCCTCCGCCTCCCAAGTAGCTGGGACTACAGGTGCCGACCACAACGGCCGGCCATTTTTTGGTTGCAGCCGTCATTGTTGTTTGGCAGGTTCGGGCTGGATTCGAACCTGCCAGCTCAGGTGTACGTGGCTGGCGCCTTCGCCCGTTGAGCCACAGGTGCCGAGCCAATATATTTTAACTTTTAATGAAGCAATAATAATAAAAAATATTTTACATTCCATGGCAATTGA
>CAUYON010193984.1:0-45361 GCA_963573935.1 Arctocebus calabarensis | reverse complement strand
TGATCAAGGAAATGCCATGAAGGATATCTGTAACAGTATGATCAAAATATTTCTGAATGTATATGAATCGTGCCCTGTGATTGCACCAATGTACATAATTATGATTCAATAAAATTATTAAAAAAATAAAAAATAAAAAATAAAAACTAAGCAAATAGACATATAGTGAAACACAAAAGGGATTTAATAATGCTAAATGGTGCAATTAATTATAAAGATAAAGCAGTTATTAAGACAGATGCCAGTTAATTAGGCATCAATTTTTATAAAATAGAAACTTTAGGAGATTAAAGTATGAACTGACAGAAACACATCAGTAGACAAAGACTAATCCTCCGAGCATATGACAAATCAAGTAAACAAAATTAATATTGTGAAAGATAATTCAACCAATATCGCCTTGGTACACTTGTGCTGCAATAACAGATAGTTCCCAATCCTACTGGATTAAAATAATCTTTATTTTTACCTTTACACACACATTATTCAAGAGTTAGAAGGGCCTCTGCTCAAAGTAATCACTTAGGGACCCAGAAGAGAAGACCTAACATTTCTAGTCATTATTACTATTGGGAATAGAGCATTTTGGAGCAACTTTTAATAGCACTTAAATGACACTCATCATTTTTGTTTACAATTTACTCCATTGCCCCCTCCCCTTCTCAAAATGAGAGCAGAAAGATGGAATTCTATTCTGGGCCCA
Source organism: Arctocebus calabarensis (assembly GCA_963573935.1). Taxonomy (NCBI): domain Eukaryota; kingdom Metazoa; phylum Chordata; class Mammalia; order Primates; family Lorisidae; genus Arctocebus; species Arctocebus calabarensis. The sequence continues at coordinate 44,658 of CAUYON010193984.1, read as the reverse complement.
GAAATAACTTGTAGACTGAATTAAAAACTATAATGTAATTAGTAAAGTATACTTATTTGAGAAATAGATAAAGATATAGATTTATTGATACTCTATTAGGTTACAGATGAAAAAAAGAATATTAATGATGGTACGTGATCAGAATCTAAAAAAATTAACAGACTAGAAAAAATGTTTTTAAAACTCCACTGCTAGGAAATTTCTAAAAAATGTCTAATAAACAACTACTGCAAAAAAAAAAAATAGCTTCCATTAAAACTTATAGGCTACACATAAAGCAATGCTTAGATAAAAATTCAGTTTTAAATGTTGTGTTAAGTATTAATAATAAGAATAGGATGACTTAAATATCTAACTCAAAATGGAAAAAAATGCAGAGAAAGAAAATTTAACAATAATATTAAAAACTACTAAACTAGAAAAGAAAATGCAAAAAGTTATACCAACACTTAATGTAAAATCTGGTTCTTTACATTACTATTACTTAATTTTATTAAATATATAAACAAAGAATGGAGACCGATAAGAGGAAGGAATTATAAATAAGAAATGATAAAGAGGAAATAGCTATAGAAACAGAAAGTTTAAAGAGTCACAAGAGGAATTATTAACTTTATGCAGAAAAATTTAGAAATCTGGATAAAATGGATTTCTTTCTGACAATTTATAATGCAACAAAACAGATTCTAAAGATAATGGAAGATATAACAGACCACTTAACCTTGGGAGTAACAATGGTAGGGAAGAAATACAAAAAGTTTTTAAATAACAAATAACAATAATATCAGTTCCAGATATTCTTACCGTATTATTTTACTAAATCATAAAAGGTAATCACAAATATTTTTAAACTGTTTCAGAGAATAGAGAAAGAAAAAAATTACTATAAAACATGCTTATAAAGTAAATGTAATATTATTACCAAAGTCCACAAAACAATCCTAAGAATCAGAATCATTAATATCACTCATGAAAATCAATAAAAATTAAAACAAAATTATTGGTAAAGAGATTCCAGAGCAGGGATTCTTTTTATCTGTTTTGTCAAAAATCAAATGAGAATAGGAAGATAATTTCGTCTCTAGATTCTCTGTTCTGATTCATAGGTCTAGGTCTCTGTTTGTGTGATAGTACCATGCTGTTTGGGTTCCTATAGCCTTGTAGCATAGCTTAAAATCTGGTAAAGATTTTACCACTTTGTTCTTACTATGTAAGGTTGGACTGGGTATTTTGAATCTTTTCTGGTTCTATACGAAGTGTAGACATATTTTTTCTAAATTTACAAAAAAAGTCATGTTAATGGTATGTTAATGGGAATTGCATGCAATCTGTAAATTACTGTGGGAGTATAGACATTTTAATAATGTTGATTCTGCCGATTCATGACCATAATGTTTTCCATCTATTTACATCCTCTGCAGTTTCCTCCCTTAGTGTTTCATAATTCTCCCTGCAGAGATCTTTCACCTCCTTGGTTAAGTATATTCTTAGGCACTTTATTTTCTTTGTTGAGACTGTGAAAGGTACCATATCTTTGATTTGATTCTCAGCTTGACTGTTGTTGATGTATATGAAAGCTATTGATTTGTGTACCTTGATTTTGTAACCTGAGTGTTTGCTGAATTTATTTATCAATTCTAGAAGTCTCTCAGTTGAATCTTTGGGTATTCTAGATAAAAGATCAAGTCATCAGCAGAGAATAGTCGTTTGACCTCTTCTTTCCTCATCTGGACTCTCTTGATTTCCTTCTCTTGCCTAATTGCTCTTGCAAGAATTTCCAGCATTATGTTGAATAAAAGTAGCAAAAGTAGGCAACCTTGTCTGGTTCCAGTTCTAAGTGGGAATGCTTTTGATATTTCCCCATTCAATATGATGTTGGCCATAGGTTTATTATAAGATAGCCTTTGTAAATTTGAGGAATATCCCATCTATACCAATGTCCCATCTTTCTACTAAAAGATGAAAACAAACATACTAGGCAAATACTAACCCCCTTCTTTTCAGATTGGGATACAACAACAACAGCAATCAACAACCATTCTGACTATTGAGTCTGTAGATGTTTGCCTTTGTCCAGAATGCTTCCCACTTGTCAATTTTTGATAAAACTAAAAGACATGTCTTTACGTTGTTCAGACAATTCATAAACATTACTCACAGCCAACACACATCATATTGAGGTGGATTAACACAGATGGTAACTGAACATGTAATCTTATAACAAAGAGCTAGAACCTATACCTCTCTGAAAACTGGATGGGTCTGCAGTGTACACTGTGGCCATACTTTCCCCACAGCTAGACAGAGGCATAACGGGTGGCCCTTCTGTCCAAAAACTATACATAAAATTCTGCCCTCAATACCTAATAATAAGTGTGTAAAACCATAGGCACTCATTTCCCCAATCTTTGGTTTAGTGGGAAAGGTTACTAGGCATTCTAGTGCTTGGAGCAGGAGCTATAAATGCGCTCACTCAAATCACTGCTCTTGTCTAAATCACAGCTAATACAATAAACCATAAAAAAATGCTATCTAGCTAATTGAGAAGTAGTTTTACAAAACAGAATGACCCTGGTTATACTTACTCAGCTCAGGTTGGGATCTCAACCTTAGTAGGAACCACTTATGCATACATTCCAAATTTTTAAAAAATCTTTAAATCATTTATATGTCCAGATCAATAACATAGATAAATTAGGAGTCTGATTCTTTCTCTGAGTGGTTGCAGTCTTTGACATTGGAGCTATGTTTTATTAATTGGGATAATGATTATAATTAGCACTTGCTTTTATTATTGTCCTCTATTTATCATAAAAGTGAGTCATATACACAGGTTGCTGCCATGAAATATAAGTCAATGTAAGGATCATAGATGTAATATTCCATTGTTTATACTGCTCAGGGACTATTGCAGAAGATTTGTTGGAAAGATCAAAAGAGCAGGGAAACATTGTAAACTAAGAGGAAAATGCAAATTCCCTACCACATAATAGAATTAGTATGATAGCCTGATGTGCTCAGAAAAATTTTTACAAAGTAAATTAGGCTAGTATCAAGGTAATCACTTGTCCCTGTTTAAGTACTTGCCTTAAAATGGCTGGTGTAGACTAGCTCTGACTACCTCAGAGCTACTTTGGATGTTCTACAGAACCCTAAAATTCACATTGATGCAGAAGGGCCACTGGTCTTACCCTGTCTGGAATGAGAAGTTGCTATTGAGATGACTGCTCTTGGGAAGGTTTTATTTATCATGAAGTTACCCTAATAACTGGGATAGAAGCTGCTATTAAGATGACTGCCCTTGGGAAGGTTTTATTTATCATGAAGTTACCCTAATAAACTTGTCTACCCGCCTAAAAGTCCTGGCCCAGACTACTGGTGGTGCTTTAACTAAACTTAACACCTACCCTGCATTCTTTAGCCAAGATAATAATAGATAACCAATTAGCCTTAGATTATGTGTTGGCTGAACAAGGTGGTGTTTGTACAGTAATCAATACAACTTGTAGTACTTATGACAATGCTAGTGGAAAAGTAAAAAAAGGTATAAAGAAAATATATAAGTAGGCCAAAAGGCTACACAGTTTTGGTCAATGTACCCTCTGGGGTAACTATCTGGAACTCTATAAAAAGTTTTTTTACCATCTACTACCTGGTTTATGTCACTATTAAGGTCATTAGTGATAATTTTTTTATTGTTAATCTTCAATCTTTGCTTGTTTAACCTCCTTGTAAAGTTTGTGTCTTCTAGATTATGGTAATTCCATATAAAGATGATGCTAGTACAGGATTTCCAACTCATCCTGCCATCCAGCATAAAGCATGAAAATATCCTACCTGTGGGCCCCTTAAATAAGGCATCTAGAGATTTTTACTCCTCCCATGATAGGCAGGCTCAGCTCCTAAATCTGCCTGAATAAGCTGTTGATGTCAGATCTTCATCCTTGGACAACTCCTTATGATTAAAGAGAACATAATATCTGAGAGGAGAATGAGTTCAGAAAGCAGGTTCTGCTTGAAAAAGAGTCACAAGAATTGAAGTAAGATCTCTAATAGAACTGGAAAGGCTAGGAAAGCTAGTCAAAACTAAAACCAAGATGTCTGTGAAAAATATCCTCAGGTAACACTCATAGTTCACTATACCCATCTTATAATGTAGTAGAATACTAAAGAAACTCTTACTAGCACTGTGACAGTTTATAAAAGCCATAGCAGCTCTTAGAAGGTGTCCTATATGGTTTAAAAAGAGTTCTAGGAACTCCCCACCCCTTCTCCAGAAATCATATGAATAATTCTTCCTTCACTTAACACAAAATTAAATAGAATATATGAAATAAGATCACAGAAACAAAGTGCTACTTTCTGTTGCTCTGAGAGATAGCCTCTTCTCTGCCTATGGGCAACTTTCCCCTTTCCCTTTTCTTACTTCAATAAACTTACTTTTGCCTTATTCTGTGGAATCACTCTTAAATTCTTTCCTACACAGAGCCAATAACCGACTTGGCCATCAGGCTGGATTCCCACTTTGGGGTTCACTTTCCTGGCTCACAACCATCATAATTATTTTAGAACATTTTCTCTACCACTAAAAGATGTTATTTTTCTCTATCAGTCCCCTCATCAATCTTAGGGAGAGGCAATATGATACTTTCTACAACTATATATTTACATTTTGAGGGGTCTTTTAAAATAAATGGAATTATGCAATACAGGAATAAAGCTTCTAGTTTTGTCACTTAGAAAAATCATTTGTTTTTCATCCATGTTATAATTATGTATGGAGAAACATAGATTAAAATCCATTGGCCCAATTTGAAGTCATATAAAACCTGGTGAACAGAATGAGTAAGACCACAAAGGGTTAAAGTTAACAACAAATGAAATTGGGGCACTGAGTGGTGATGTGTTGCTGATAAAACCAGACATTGAAGGTAAATTTATTGAATTGTGAGCTTTGCCAGAGATTACCTATTATATAGAACAAGTACTTCTCCTTGCAGCAAAAGAAGCTACATAAAACAACTCACCATGTAGTATGGAAATTCTGTGCCTTCCTATGATGACTGAATGAGCGCAAAGTGGATTTATTCACATACAAACAAAACAAAAAAAGGCAAGAGTTTAGTTACAGAGTCTTTCTGTTCATCCTGTTAGGAGTTAGAAAGCTTTTATGCAGGGACAGGGAAATGGGACCTGGAGAAGAAGGATGGCCAGGAGAGGGGGATAGGCACAACTAAGAAGCCTGAAAAATTCCCTACAAGAAGTTACATAACTGCTACAGACTACCTATGTGACTGATGCAGCCATTAGTCAATAGCATGGCTGGGTGGGACATGCCAGGAAGAAAGATCCACCATGCAAGCAGAAAGCCAGTAACTACCAGCCATTTTAATTTGAAAGTGCCAACAGAAGCAGAACACTTAACGACTTAGAACTCCCTAGAAAGGCACCCTAGGAGGTGCCTAGGAGGCACCCATAGCTCAGTGGGTAGGGCGCCGACCACATACACCCAGGTTGGTGGGTTCAAACCCAGCCTGGGTCTGCAAAACAACAGTGACAACTGCAACAAAAATAGCCGGGCATTGTGGTGGGCCCCTGTAGTCCCAACTACTTGGGAGGCTGAGGCAGGAGAATCACTTAAGCCCAAGAGTTTGAGGTTGCTGTGCGTGTGAGCTGTGACACCACGTCACTCTACCAAGGGTGACATAGTGAGACTCTGTATCAAAAAAACAAAAACGAAAATAAAAAAAACCTCCCTAGACAAGGAGCCCAAAGTGACAATCAGTTTATGGCCCCATCCACTCCACTAGGGAATTTCCTTTTTCTTTTCTTCTCAATAAATTCTCTTACTTTCAGTCACTTGCAGTCTGTGAATTCATTCTTCCATTCCTGAGACCAAGGACCCAGAATTTCTGTATCAATCCTATTTGATAACTTAAAATAATGTGAAAATGATAACTCATTCAAATACATACAAATTCCTAAAAAAAAAAAAATAGCAATATATAACAAAATTTTCCTCTACATGCATAGTTGAGCCTAGAAAAAATTGTCAGGTGGCTGACAATTAGAAGAAACCAGAACCCCTGACAGCCTGAGTATTCGTAGTAAATAAACACAATTCCTGAAATGGATAAATAAAATTAATACAACATAGATGCAGGATAATATTTTATGGTGTTATATTATGTAGCAAAGAAAAAAAATTTCTAAGAGGCAGTCAGAAAAAAGGAAACAGATAATTTATTCAAGAAAATCAATTAGGGCCAGATATGGTGGCTCTCACCTATAATCCCACCACTCTGGGAGGCTGAGGCAGAAGGATTGCTTGAGCTTAGGAGTTTTAGACAAGCCTAAGCAAGAGCAGACCCTGTCTCTAAAAAATAGCCAGGCATTGTGGCAGGCACCTGTAGTCCCAGATACTAGGGAGGTTGAGGCAAGAGAATCATTTCAGCACAAGAGTTTGAAGTTGCTGTGAGCTATGACATCATGACATTCAACCCCAGGGTGACTGAGTGAGACTCTGTCTCCAATATAAAATATTGTATTAGTCATAAAAATGAAATAAATTCAAAACATAATGATTAAAAAAGTAGAAAGTATCTAATGTTAGAAAATAAAAATCAAATAAATATGAAAAATGAAAACAAAAATATCTTATGAAAACATCATCAATCCAAGACAGAAAGGGAGAAAGAAAGGATAGAGAACAAAAACACAAAATAAAATAGCAGAAATAAAATCAGAGACATTATATATTAAAATAAATATAAATGGACTAAATGAACTAGTTAAAAATATTATAGATTTCAATCTAAAATAAAACAAAAACAAAGTTCAGCTACAGAGTATTTATAAGTGATACAAAGCAAAACAAAAAATACACAAAATCATTGGAAAGTAAAAAATGAAAATAAATATACTAGGCAATGGAGTACAGATGAAAAAGATATGACATAGTATAAGCAGAAAGCTGAAATATTTGGGTAAAAGTATACCAAGTAATCTATTCATATTCCTACTTTTAAATTTCAAAGTAAACATACGACATCGGGGGTATGTCAAAGTATTTTATTATCATTCTTATTTATGAGGCTGTTTATCACTGCCCAATTCACAATTGCTAAAGTGTGGAAACAGTCTAAATGTCCTTCAACCCAGGAGTGGATTGGTAAACTATGGTATATGTATACAACGGAATATTACTCGGCCATCAAAAATAATGGAGACTTTGCAGCATTTGTAGTAACATGAATGGAGGTGGAACATATTACTCTTAGTGAAACATCACAGGAATAGAGAAGCATAAATCCTATGTATTCAACTTTGATTTGAGGAAAATTAATGACAATCAATGACACAGTGGGGCATGGGGGAAGGAGAGAGCAGACAAAGAAGGAGGGAGGGAGGGAGGGAAAGAAAACCAAAAAAAAAAAAAGAAAATAGTGACTAACTTTCATATAAATTGTATTCAATTTTGACCAAAGTACATTACTTAAATATTAATTTTGAATTCAACTTGTCAATATGTCGTTTAGGATATTGCATCTTCATCTATAAGTGAAACATGTTTGTAATTTCCCTTTATAACAATATATTTTCTCTAATTTCAATATCAGGTGTATCCAGATCAAGTAGAATAATATTGAAATATTTCTTCTTTTTTTATTGTTTATAAGATTAATGGAATTGCTTATTTTGTAAAATCATTGTGGTCTATGAGTTTATGATAGTTTGAACTTTGTTATTTAATTTAATTCATTGCTTAATTACTGTTTTTCTATGAATGATTAGACTGTGGTTAATATGTTAGCATAGCAGTATTCCCAGATAGTTTTTTGTTTGTTGGGAGATTGGGCTTTGAGGGGGCAGAGTTAATACTTTGCATGAAATATCTTATTTTATAACAGTGAAATTGCCTTCTCTGTTGTCTTGTGTTTTTTTTTTGAGGTGAAATTTAAGTTTTTGTGTGAGTAGTACTATTATACCTATCTTGAGTGTCTTGCTTGTACTCTATCACATCATACTTTTGTTTAATTCTTAATAAACTGTTCACTTGTTAAAAAAATAAATTAAAAAAAAGAGATGCTGGTATGGATCCAGAGTGAAAATAATAATAATACACTATTGATGAGACTTCAAATTAATATAACCTTTATGGAAAACAGTATGAAGATACTGCACAGAAATGAAAGTAGACCTATCATTTAATCCAGCAATCTCACGAGTGGGTATTTACCCAAAGGAAAATAGGTCATTTTATCAAAAAGACACCTATACTAGAATGTTTTTTGCAGCACAATTCACATTTAGAAGATACCTAATCAACTCCATGGCCCATCAGTCCATGAAAGCATTAGTAAAATATGGTGTATGTATATCATGGAAAACTACTCATCCATTAAAAAGGATAAAGTAATGTCTTTTGCAACAACTGAGATAGAATCAGAGATGAATATCCAAAGTGAAGTATCCAAAGAAGGTAGAAACAAATATCAATATGTACACACTATTAAATTGGATTAACTGATAAGTGCACATGTTCATAGAGGGAAGAAAAATTCAATAGAAATCAGGTAGTATGGAGGGGGAAGGAAAGGATGGGCAAAAACCTACCTAACACATACAATGGATACTATTTGAGTAATAGGCATACTTATAACCAAAAATAATTGTGTACCTGTAATACTTTGAAATAAAAAATGAAATAAATACCACGTTGTAAAATTTTAAAATTCAACTTTTTTGAGATGTAAATTACACGTAATAAAATATATTCATTCTGTATGTCAACAAATGAATTTTGATAATGTATACCACTAAAATAAAGATATAAAATATTATCAGTACTCCAAAACATTTTTCTAATGCCTTTCCCAGTCCATTTTAAATAGCATGGATATGCTATTATCGTAAACAAGTATAGCCCATAGATTACCTTAGAGGTTACTCTTTGCTGTACAATTCTTTGAGTTTTGACAAATACAATAAGCCACGAATCTACCATTGCAGTATTAAATTTCAAAATAGTTTTACCATCTTAAAAATTCCTGGAATTTACCTATTCATACCACTCCACTAACTTCTTTTTAAAGTCTCCACATGTTTGTTTTTTTCTAGAATAACACAGTAGAAATGATATAATATGTAACTTGTTTAGACTGGCTTTTTAACATAGCATGGATTTTTTTATGTTTTTTTTCATGGTTTGATAGCTCATTCTTTTTGAATACCTTGTCATATCACATTGTATAAATATGCCACAGATATTTATCCATTGTACTATGGAAAGATGACTTTATTATTTACAGTTTTTGACAAATGAACAAAAATGCCATAGACATTCATGTGCAATTTTCCACATGGACATAATTTTTTAATTCATTTGAGTAAATATTTAGAGCACAGTTTCTATATTATGTAATAAGACTACATACACCTTTGTAAGAAACTGCCAAACATTCTTCCAATGTGGCTGAGCCATTTTGCATTTCCATCTGCAAAGAATGAGTCTCTCTTCCTCTATATTTTCACTAGCACTTGATGATGTCAGTCGTTTGGGTTTTAGTTATTCTAATAGATGTGCAGTGGTATTTCATTGTTTTCATTGCACTTCCATAATGACATATGATGTTAAGCATCTTCTCATATGCTTATTTTCCATCTACATAATGTTGGGGAATTGTCTTTTTAGAAGCATATCTGATTCTTAAAGTGTATTGTTTATTTTCTTACTGTTGAATCTAAGATTTTTAAATATCTTGATACAAATCCTTTGTTGGATTGTGCTTTAAAAATGTTTTCTCTCAATTTGTGGCTCCTTGTTTTCTTAGAAATGTTTTCCACACAGTAGAAGTCTTTAATTTTAATAAAGGCCAACTTATTCATTTTTTTCTTTTCTATGCAATAGGCTTTGATATTTATCTAAAAACTCATCTCTAAAACCAAGACCAATTATATTTCTTCTAAATATTCTGCTTTAGATGTTTTATAGTTTTATATTTTACATGTAAGTCTGTGATCCACTCTGAGTCAATTTTTGTGAAAAGTGTAAGCCCTGTCTTTTATACTCATTTTGTTTTACATTGGTTGAAAATATTGTCTTTTCTTCATTGAATTGTTTTTGCTTCTTTTTCAAAGATTAGTGAGTGTATTATGTGGATATATTTCTTCATTTTCTATTTTATTTCCTTGCTGTATTTGACAATTCTTCCATCAATCTAAACTCTACTATAGATTTATAGTAAGTCTTAAAATCAAGCAGTGTAGGTCCTTTAATTTTGTTCTCCTTCTAATGTTGTGCTTGCTATTTTGGGCCTTATGGTCTAAGACAGAAGGTATATGCTCAGACTGGGCCTCCAGCTCTTCAATGCTCAAGTCAGTGTGCATTCAGCCTTTAGCAATTTGTCAATTTTAATTTATGTGCTTGTACCAGTTATTAGCACTAGTGGATTCTGCTCAAAGTACGCTGCAATCATATATAGATAGATAGATGAATATAGACTTTAGGGTATTGGTACGAGTTATGACCACATTTCTCTGATAGATCTAAAAAGAGTTGTGGATTTTTCAGTATTTTTCATATAAGAAAGGAGTGATGATTCCAACACTCTTTATATATCAAAGCAAAAACTAAAAAATCTCTCTTCATTTACTTTTAAATTTTGTTTTATTTTTAATTATTATAGGTACATAATAATCACTTATATTTATTGGTTACTCATGATGTATTAATATAGGGATTAGTATGTAATAAAAAATCAAGGAATTTGGGATCCAACATCTTAAGAATTTATCATTTCTTTGTGTTAGAAACAATCCAATTTTATTCTTGTAGTTCCTTGAAAGTATACAATAAAGTAATTATAAATATACATAAAGCATGAATATGTTCTCTTTGTAGGTAAATAAATATTGCAAATAAGACATATGTCTCCTATTGCTAAGCATATTTCTCTGCTCTGCTCCCAGAAGTACCACTTCTGTATCCCTTCTGACATTTTCCTATACTAACATATATGAAGTTGCATAAATATTTGCTATTACTTGACATACTTATATGACATGTATATTGTAACTAGTTATTTTTATTATTAAGTTTTTTTCCTACATTGAGTCTTGGGGTGTTAATTGAGATATACTTGCCTTATTTTAATAATGTTTTTTAATTACTGCATTTTTCCATTTTCCTGTTGAGACATTTAACCTAACTCCGAGTTTTCTTCATCATAATTAATGCTAAAGTTAACATTATACAGATCATCCAAGGGACTGTAACAAACTGGTCAACATACAATGGTGGTCAACATAAGGAATTAGACCAATTGTACTTATACATACATGTACTTTTCTTTTTTGTGAGCTTTTATCGTAGAATATCATATGAAATCATGCATATTAGAAACATGGTAAATCTTCTATATTGTCTCATTAAAAATCAATACATTTACTGTTTTCTCATGGTTTATTCATTCTTCCTGAAGATAAGAGTCAGTTTTGATCTGTTTCTTACTATTCTTACAAACATAAGTGGAGGAAACACTCAGTGCTGGTTACACTACCAAGCATACCGGGTGTTTTCCCATAGCAAATGACATCAACTGCATTATAAGATGCCTAATACCGCTTCTTTTGGTATCTCTGAAATTTCTGTATCATCCTCACTTCCTTCTTCCACTTCATCAGCTACTTCATTCACTTTTCCACTCTATACTATGGTCAATGTAGCTTGGAAAATTGCTTTTGGGTCAGGTCAGTACAGGTTGCCAGCTCATCATCCACCACAACCAAACCTCCAAAATCTATTTCAAATTCTGTCATGGGAGATGGAATGTTTGATGTGGCCAAAACATTGTGCTCTTGGGTTGTGACCAACCAAGCTTTCTTAAAACACTTCAGCATCATTTCTGGTTGAACTTTATATCAAGCAGAACTGATTTAAAGAACAGCATCCAGAGCATTAACTGAAGCAGTCGATGAAGTCACTTCCACAGCTGGACCCCAAGTTTCTGTTTTAGTAACGACTCAGTGTAGTAGGTAGGCTCATTAAAACATCATTAAATGTTTTAATGATGGCTTTTTGAAGAGGTTGGCTTTCTGAGGTTGTATTTGGAGGCAGAAATTTCAGTGTAATGATTTGAGATGATTCACTTGTGGGTGGCTGAGACAGTTGTGTCAGTAGAACAGACTGTTTCTTCATTTCTTGGTTCAGTACTCTGTATTCACTCCTCCAATAGAGCATCAACTATTCATCCACATTTGTTTGATCTCTAAGTGATGGGAAGTCTTTGGGCTTCAGGTTCTTGAATATGTGTGGCTTTGGCTATTTCCCAATCACTAAGGGCTTTAGTTTCTCTTCAACTAAGTTAGCTCAAAGAAGAACTGTGAAATGTTCTTTGCAAAGTTTTCCATTCTTACATTTGTTACCCTTCATGAAAAGGCTCCTGTAAGGCATCACCTTGAAAAAGAGTCCACACTCATCATCGTTAGAGATCTTGTCATCACGGAGCCTGTGAAGTCCTATAACATTCTGACAAACTTTTCCACAACTTCTACTGGACCTTCATTGGTTTCACAAAGTAAGATTGGGAAAGCTCAGACTTTAAATTTCTCAAGCCAACCACTTAATTCTTGAAAATTTGCCACCTCAAATTCCTATTTAAATCTTTTAGCTACTTTTTGGATCGTGGTCCAGAGATTCGAGAATTAACTACCCTCATTTGTTTGAACCAGCTTAATTTGGCTTCATTGACTCTAGGTATGGAAGTTTTCCTCTTCCTGCACCGTAGGGCTCCACTTTCCTTATCATCTTTCTCTAAGTACTCTTGCTTACATTTTTGAATGTTGGTTGTTGCTAAGTGTGGTCTTGCTAATACCATGTTTTGCTGCCTTTCTTTGGCTGCTGCTTTCCACAAAATGTAGAAAATCAACCTTTTTATTAAAGTCAGCTCTTTGCATTATTTCCTTTGGGCCATTATGTCTCTATTAATTGTACAATTTATTAGTAATCGTAGGATGTACCTACAATTCAGACCAGTCCTTCAGAGTGAAATAATCTTCTTAATAAACAATAAGATGTTAGGCCTAACCTAGCATGTGGGGGGGCAATAATAAAACATGAAGAAATAACTTGAACTAAAGAAAAAAATAATACAATTAAGGGGCAAAGCCACACTTTCTATCCCTTGGTGTAGAGTGGACTCAATTGGTCAATTATAAAGGGTAAATTAATCTGTATGTTGTAATCCATGTGGTCAAGGTACAATTTACAGAGATGGTCAATACATAGAGGTCAGTCTTCCACTGAGCACATGTGGGGCATTTCCAGTCTATAAAAGTTACGTCAACTTAAGGAGGTCAACAATGGAGGTCTGTACTTTCAACTGTATTAGGAAAGAGAATTTTTCAACAAGAGCCAGAGATGCTTTTATAACCACTATACCTTCCCACAAGTTTTGGAAAGTGATTCAATGACTTTTTGATTAGAGAGAAAACAGATGACTGTCCTCAAATAATCCAGGACCTTTATGTTACTCTACATCTTCTCAAGATAAGGATTGTGATCTTTTCTGGAATCTCATCAATCAACTTTATCTCCACACTGCTCATGAAAGACAATTACTTCAGATAGTTTTAATAAGAAATCTGTAGCTCAATCAAATACCAAGTATTAATGGGTCCTATCTATAAAAAAGAGGTAATTAAAATCAAGTAATAATGCCCTACTTTTGAATGTCTGTAAAATGTAAAGCCACAAATATCTTTTTTTAAGAGAAAAACTGTATATGTAGTTTAATCTTATTTTTTTTTAAGAGCCACAAATATCTTGATTATTATATAAGACTCTCTGCCATAAAAGGCATTTATTTCAAAACAGGAACAAAATGTTTTATATTGATAAAATATTAAAGTAAAAATTGGATAATAAATAGTAAGTGTTTGCTCTTGGCATATGTTTCCTTTAAGCCAAACAAGATAACAAATATTTTTTGGGTCCCTACCAAGTAACAGGTACTATGCCAAGGCACTGTGCATAAAATAATAAATAAAATAAAGTAAGTAGTTTGCTTTGCTTTTAAATAAATGTTAATTATTATCTTCTGTTCCATATAAAGTATTACTACATCCCAACTTACTATAACCAGAAACTTAGGTATTATTTGAAAGCCCTCAAATTTCCTAAACACACACATCTATACAGTCACCAAGCAGCTAGATGGGTTTGGGATCTTTCATAGGGAACATGGTAACAAATGCCTTGATTCATTTAAGCGGCAATGTATATTATCTCTTATACATTTTTTAAAATCCCTAGAACTGAGAGCAATTCATTCTTTGGCAGATAAGAAGTATTCAGTAAACCGTGTTGAAAGAAGTATATGTATCTAATATTTTCTTGTCCAACCTGAATGCAAACACAAATAGAAATGAGAAGTAGTGACATAGTAATACTTTTAATTCATTCCCTCAACAAACTTAGTAACCTGCTTCTAGAAAAATACCACTATAACTTCTATATAGCATAGGGGTGAATGGATCTTGAATTTCTACCTTCTGCATTACATGTTGATGAATACAAGGTGTACATGTAATCAATGATTGTTTAGAGTATTTCTCAACATCATAAAATAAGCACAGACATAGAACAAGGATAGGTTAAAAGCATCTTTCCACTTCATCACATTCTAATCCAAAGTCTGACTGCCGATCTCTTGAAAACTGAAAAACCAGTCAATGTTTGCTGAATATTAAGAGTAAGGTAAAGAATAGGCCAAATTTTTTTTGGTGGGGGGGTTATTCAGTTTTATTTTCTTTTTATTTTGGAACTTTTGCTTCTTTCCAGGCATCTGCTGTCCATAATTCATTGTAGGGGTTACTATCTCTGCCCTTCTAGAAGTGCCCTTCTTGGTGCTTTTCTACCTTCCTCTCCACGTGAGAATTATGTATTTTCTTACCAAAGCCCATTATATTCTTCTTGTATTTATATTTGTTGGTCCTCCTCAAAATAACAAAATAATGAAACTAAATTTTCCTTACACACCAGAGAAAACTGAAAACCATTTGTGTCTGTCGTAACTGGGAACTTTTCAAATAGCATGTTTAGATAAATTGTTCATTCTGTTTTTGTTCTGTCTGTTCTATTTAATCTCAAGTGCAAAAGTCATTGCTGGCATTTCCAGGCAACTCGGGAGGGTAAGGTTTGGCTGGACTGGCCATTTCTCAAGGAAAATGTTTTGAATTAGAGAACAAAAAATGACAATTTTTCTTTTTTTAGAATATAAATGAACATACTGAGTGGTATGTATTTCAAAAGTCGATGAGAAGTGACATCAGCAGACTGGTGCCTGTGTTGACACTGCAATCTGCAACTGAATTGTTCCTTTAAATACGAGCTATTTTCTTCCTCAAGGTTGTTAGTATTTCTAAAAGCTTGTTTTAGAGTCTGGCAAATAAATCATTTATTTAACTATTGAGTCCTACAGACTTGGTTATAAAATGCTATTTAAAAAATGAAGCAACAACTAAAAATCAATGAAAATACTGAAAGAGTAGAAAGGAAACCATTATCCCACCATCTTACCTGAAAAAAAAAATCTTATTTTTTCCATATTTCTTTCTAGCCTCTCAACTTGTGCATAAGTACTTATTTTTTTCTTTCACCAAGATTTAAGCTACCTGAAATGACCCTCATGAATGTATGGCAAATGTATGCTGTTTTTCTTTTTTTCTTTCCACTTTCTTCTTTTTTTCATCTTCAGTCTTCTTTTCCATTTGCCATCCCTGAATACCCTGGAGTTTATAATTTTGTAGCACTATGCCCTGTATTGAAAGATCAGCTCAGTGCGGTGCCTGTGGCTCAGTGAGTAGGGCGCCGGCCCCATATACCAAGGGTGGCAGGTTCAAACCTGGCCCTGGCCGAACTGCAACAAAAAAATAGCCAGGCATTGAGGCGGGCGCCTGTAGTCCCAGTTACTTGGGAGGCAGAGACAAGAGAATTGCCTAAGCCCAGGAGCTGGAGGTTGCTGTGAGCCATGAAGCCATGGCACTTGACCAAGGGCAACAAAGTGAGACTCTGTATCTTAAAAAAAAAAAAAAGAAAGAAAGATCAGTTCAAATCTCCCACCAAATTTTTTTAAAGACTTTTTAGTTTTCTAAGAAATGACCTTTCAAAAATAAATAACTTTTCATCTGAGTTTAGAGTTTAAATTTAGCTGGATAATCAAAAAACAGCCACACTTAAGTTTCCGCTTGGTCTTTCACTTCTGAATTTACTTTTCACAAGTAACATTTTTTTCCTACCCCTTCCAAATAGCATGTGCTCATTTCTCTCCTTTTATACCATGATAAAGCAAAGCAAGATTGTTTTTCTTTACTTCTTACCTTTTCCCTCATGTATATAAATGTAAAACACCCCGTATCTCCAACCAGCAAAAATAAAATAAAATCATAGGAAACTGAAGGTGGGGGGTGGAACAGAATTCATAGGAACTGAAGGTGGGGGGTGGAACAGGATAGACAAGAAATAGAAGTATGTCTCACAACAAAGTGAGTTAAAAGGCCTAGAAATCATGAAATGAAAGAAAAGAAATGGACTCCTTGGGGCGATGAGGACCTTCGGGAATCTGTCAGGAGAAAACTATGAATGGTGTCAAGAAAGGGGTAGAGGACCCTGCAGTCCTCATGGAGGAATGGATGGAAACCCCAGCGAGAGCAGTAGAAACCTCCAGATCTCACCCAGAAGGAGGTTATTATGGCTCACAGAAGATAACTGAGTTTGAAGGAAAGACTGATTCTGCGTGTTGCTCTGGATTCTTTCTTTTGGAATTGGACTGTACTACTACACCCTTCTGATGTTAATAACTTTGCAGAGAAAATGGCTTTTTCCAGGTCTTCAACGCAATACACAGTGGAGAACTCAGGCCACGGAAGATTTAGAAAGGAAAATGTTGAGAAAGATCACTCTCTACTAATGCAAAGAGTATGATTTCACGTCATTGAGCGAGGTGAAATTCACTTTGTAAACTCTTTGTTAGTTTTATCACTTTTAGTGCATTTTCCTTATGCACTCAAATATCTGGGTCCTCTGCTAACCTCCAAGTCAGTGGTTTTTAAGCCCTTGGACCTCATTACTCTTTTACGTACAGAGAATTAGTGACTCTCCTTAGGAACTTTTTATTTTTGTTGATTTTATATACATATATATGTACACAGAAATCTATATTTTAAATTAAATCAAAGTTTAATGTTACCTGTTTTTTAAACTTAGTTTAAAATATTGTTAAGTTGATTGTATGTTAACATAAATAGCATACACTTTTTGAAGAACAGCTATTTCCAATACCTCATAACAATTCGAAAAGAATGACATTGCTTTACCTTCCTCTTTGATATGTAGATTAACAGAAGAGAGCTGGATCCTCAAATATGCTTTTTTGTTCCATCTCTTGTGATATCACATGCTGTGTAGTCTCTTGAGAATTAATTATACTATAGTCTCATGAGGGAATAAAATGAATGAATAATGGCTTACCATTATTAGGAAAATCATATTTATCTCATGAATTCTTGAAAGTATCTTGGAGATCCATACTTTTTGAATCTCTGCCCAAATTTATTGTAGATCTCAGATCAACCTAACTCTCTATGCAGAAGAACATAATCTAGTTGTTCTCCCGTTCTCTTCCTTGCAAACACATTGCAAAGATTAGTCCCTCAACAAGGAAATTAAATCATGTTTTTTTTTAATGTGGCCCCTAAATCTTAAAAATTATTTTGCAAACACTTGAGGATTATAACAAGCACAACAAAGAACAATTTTGGTGCCTTTATATACTTTATCTTACTTAAATTTCATAAACATCCTGGTCCACAAGTAAATAATCTATATCCTTGTGCCCATTTAAATTATGAAAAAACTGAGGTTCTTTGAGGAAATATGATCTTCTTAATTACAATGTATTAACTTAAATCAAGAGATACATGGAGTTGAATATTGTGTTAACAAAGACATCTGGCAATGGAGACTCCAGAATCTAGTTTATAATTTAGCTTCTGCCTACTGTTTGGCAATGAGTTGAACTTCTCAAATCCTCTCCTTATAAAAGTATGAAGAGGTACAAAATAAAGTTAAATGGTTCATCTATTAATCCAAAACTTACAAAATTAAGAAAAGAGTAAGATTTTGACTTAGTTATTCCTCAGCTCTCTATAAAAAAGTAATTAAACCATCAATATTTGAATGAGTTTCATTTTATTCTTTTGTTCACTTTACTTTCAAACCTTTTTTAATGAGTATTTGGTGGCTCTTCAGCTGTGGAGACTGACCCCAGTATGACCGACTAGGGAGGAGTCACCGACTGGTTCATCCATCACTCAGTGCTCCAGACATAGAAGGAAATGAAGCAGTAACATTCCACACTAACTTCTCTTTGGTGAATACAGAAATAATTCAGAATAAGCAAGTTCAAGCTTGAATTTATGATGAGGCAAAGTCCATTAGTGTTCCTGCAAATGCACCTGAATTCTCATGTGAAGGATTTTAGGAATTGAAATAAACCTTCTAATTATCTTTAGACTGAAGCATATTAGACTGAGCACTATTCCCCCATACCAGGCTCTCTCGCTAGAAAATCGTTTGGGAGAAGTATTAACTGTTCAGGGGCTGTAAGGTCCTATTTTGGACAGATTGACAGTAGCAAAAATTTTACATTTCAGATAAATACCTCTGGATTTCTTCTTTATGTATATAGGCTATATGTGATTGGTCTCCCTCCAACCATCAAGGGAGAAACCCAGAAAAGTTAGAGATATAATAGTTATACTTATGTTACATATAATACTTTTAACCAAGTTAGAATGGCATTAGTGACTACTTAGGCTCTCATAATTCCTCCTATCACTTAGCACGATCAGATTTCAGATCTTGCTTCGTGTTAACTTTCACCTCTAAATTATTTGGAATCTTTCAAGCATAAGTATTTCAATTTATAGATTCTAAATGTACAATAAATTCAGTAGGACAAGTACAGAAATCTACAACTTCTTCCAAGAAATCCCTAAATCCCCTGGAACATTTTTTTTTTTCATCAGAGGCAATATTGATACCTTCTCTTTTCCCTAAACGAAAATCCAAGGTCAAGTTCTGATTAGTCTGCTTCCTAGTCAAATCAGTTATACCTTCCAACATAAAAAGGTTCATTCTCTTCCTACTGCTATATCTCCTCTTAAAGCCTCAACAATGTAGTCCTAAATGAGAAAATTCTATCTTCTTTGGAATTTGACATACCAAATTTTCTGAGTACTACTGACCTCATTTAGCGATGACACTCTGCCACACACTGACTTTAACGCCTGATGCCCTATTACCTAGCAGATCAAATTAATGTTTGCCATTTTGGTGTAGAATTATAGTATTCTTCCTTCAGGATTTACTTCATGTAATAGTAGGTTTTTAAAAAAAATTTATCAAGAATATATTTTAAGTGGTACTGTTAAATATTTGATAAAATTTATAAAAAAAATCTATAAATATTCAACACATAAAGAAAAACATAACTTGTATTTAAATACATAAATGTATCTACATGGTAACATAAGGGATAACATGTATCTTTATGTTATAAAAATATCACCACCTCCTATCATCACAGGCGCCTGTGGCTCAAAGGAGAAGGGCACAAGCCCCATATGCTGGAGGTGGCGGGTTCAAAATCAGCCCTGGACAAAAACTGCAAAAAAAAAAAAAAAATCCAAAATTGGACTATAAAATAAACTATTTTCTGCTCCCTGGTCCTGGTGCTTCTTTTGACTTTTTTCAGCAACCAGATCATTCTTGATGCCAGGTCACCAACGGAGCCATTCTTGTTTCCTGGTAACTTTCTGTTCTGTTCAGCTACCCCAAGTGGAGTTTCCAAGATCACCCATATCTGGGAATCACAATTTTGAATTTCTTCTCACAAGGCCAGGAAGGATGGTCCTTAGTGAAGCAAATCCTCTCCCCATGGAGACAAATCAGACATATCATGTATTAGGGTTTGAGAGGATCAGGCTACATGAACAGAGAACTGACAAGAGACAGGATAATGAGCTCCAAAAGCCAAGAAGAAAAGGGGTTCTGAGAGGAGGGCTGGGTGGTCAGAATCGCAGGGATGGCACTCCACATGGACAAGCCACTGAGGGTTAAAAAAATATAATGATGTTATACTTACAAAAATGCTCATGTTCTGTTACTTTAAAAACCATGGTAAAAAAAAAAATCAAAAAATTAGGCAGAGCACAGTGCCTCCTACCTGTAATCCCAGCACTCTGGCAGCCCAAGGCAATAGGATCACTTGAATTCAGGAGTTCCAGACAAGCCTGACCAAGAGCAAGATACATTCTCTCTTAAAAATAGAAAATGTAGCTGGGAATTGTGGCAGGTGCCTGTAGTCCCAGGGGGGCTGAGGCAGGAGTATTGTTTCAGCCTAGGAATTTGAGGTTGCTGTGAGCCAAGCTGATGTCAGGCTCTAGCAAACTAAAAGCATGGTAGACCAGACCTATAACCAATAACTATTTTAATTGCTTGCACTCAGATAAAGTAATGATTCAAGTTTTCTGTGATCTGAATGAACGGTGAATTCTATGAGGATAAAGACTTTTGCCTCTCTCATCCCCCCTTTCAGGGGAAAAAATGTTCAAATAATTTTGAACGAATTCAAACTCGCAAAGGCTGGGCAGACAGGAAAATAGGATAATGTTTGCAGTTGTTTCATGCAGTCTGAACCATAGATGAGAAAGCACAAAAGCATGCAATAATATGACATATTGAGGGATTTATCAGTAGTCTAAATTCCTGGACAAATGGGTGCTTTTGATGAGTGGTAGTAGAATAGCTGTGAGATGAAAAAAAAATAATCTAAGTACAATGAATCTTAAGGTTTAAACTGAGGATATGATAACATTTTTTGAATGCTTTTGAGATTCAGTGAAGAACTTTACACAAGAGGATTAGAGAAGAAGGACACTTTATTATTTAAATAACTTTTAGAGTTCACTTTGCTAGTAGTGTAGGAAAAAAGAATGGTGTGAAACTGCAGATAGGTTATTATAACATCTGGGAGGAAAGTAGAGAAGGCACCCATGAAGGCAGCTACAGTGTAAAGCATCAGTAGAGACCAGTAAGTGTCAACCAGGAAGCAAAATCAAAAGGCTTGATGAGAAGATCATGGTGGAAGGGGGGAGAATATAAAATGAGATAATTTTTCTGGCTTCTGACCTATAAAAGAATGCATGTAAATATTCTCCCTGATGTAAGAGTAAGCAATAGAGTTACAAGTACCTGGACATACTACTCTGTAATTCCTGAATACAATGATAGCTGTGATTTATTGAGTATTTATTTTGTACATGGCAACATGCTGTATGGAAGGCAGCCTATCTTAAGGCAAGATGTACACACAGATCAAAGTGGGAAGGTTTTTTTTTAAGTGGACTGTGAAAAAATTAACAATTTTTTTAAAGGCAAAAAGTGAAAAGTTCCAAACTCTAGAAGAAGGACATCAGAAAGCCTTTCAACAAAGTGCCTTTGCTTTTAAACAAAGATAACATTAAAAAGTAGTGCATTTTTGTTGCCAAGGCCCAGACAGAATAAGAAATCCCCTTTGCAATAGTCCCTCAACTCTGCTACCCACATGTGTGTCACAAGAGGGCTAGAAAAACAGCCACCCACAGTCAATTGCTGCTCCCTGGTGGTGAGCTCACCTTCCATGAAGCCTAAGAAGACGGACAGTTATTCAAATCCAATTACAACTTTCCTTTAATCAATCATGACTCTTTCAGTTAGCTCTTTCTCCTTTATCTCCTAGAGGTAACACACCGCATCAAGCAGGTAAAAGCACAAATTCGCATAACATGATAGACTCTATAAGGACTAGATGAGATCTATTGGCTTTCTTCCCTGTACTTTTTAATACCATCTGTATCATCTCATGGAAATAGAATACACAGTTTTGCTAAGCTAAGAGGACAATGCTCTCTTAGCTTAAGGTTCATAAGCCCATCTATTCACAGAACTAGGACACATTGTCATGTCACTAAGGGCTAAGAATTCCCTCTCCTCAGAAGGCAGGTTGATCCAGAGTTTACCTTACATGCAAATATAATTTAGCCTTCTATTAAATACCAATTGACACCTACATTTTGTTAAGTCAGAAAACTAACAAGGAAGTTTAAATACATTGCCCAACATCACATAATTACCAAATAGGACATTCTTGTCCAGTCTTAACCCCTTCCCGGTACCCATCCCACTCCCCTTCAGTTCAGTAATAATCCTTTTGATATTGTAAGTTTTCTGAGATATTAAAATAAACATAGTTATGGTTGGATATTATCCAGAGCTGCAGAATAAGGCCTAAACTTGTGAGACTGGTCTAATTCTATCAGAATCAAAAGTAAAGGTGGAGAATTACACAATATTGCCAGAGAATAGTGGGAAATAATATTATGTTCAGAAATAAATTTTCATGTGCATCAAAATGGTGCATTTCTGTTTCAGATAGCAATCATCATAGATGAGGCCAGATGAGAAGTTCATCTTCTATAAGGTTCTTTATACAGACGCATACAAGACCAAACACCTGTTTCAATGAAAGCCTTTTTTTCCTACTCTCAGCTTTGTCATCCAAATGAGTCATTTCTTTTATTCTGTTCCTTTTATGTGAGAACACGGAGTTCAACAGGAAATGCACACCTTCATATTTATACAAATTAGGCAATAGATTATTCTATCTCAAAGATATGCACATAAATAAATATTGACTTTTAATAGCATTACTTGAGAATTGTAAAATATAGATATCAAAAAAAGATATCAAAAGACATATCTATGTCTTTTATATAAGGACACTGAGTTCAGAAGAAAATATATACCCTCTTATTCATGCAAATTAGACACTAGGTTATTATATCTCAAAAGTACTTATGTATAAATAAATATTGAATTTTATAGCATTATTTGAGGATTATAAAATAAAGATGTAAAAAAGGCAAATAGTTTTACACTAGTTTTTGAAGAAAACAAATGCAATGTATAAATAGAATATTAATGACAGCAGTCTTTTGAATCCCCATATTTAAATGAAACTCTCTTTGTTCTTGCTGTATAATACTCTATATCACTATGATAATTCGATCTACCACTTGAATGAGACACATCTTAATTACAATGGATAACGCTATAATGTAATTTTACTCTGTTTTTTTATACAAAATTTCTATACATTCTGGTGCTACTAACTCTGAATAATATTTTCTTCAAAGTGGGATTCCTAAGTCATAGAATATATAAAATTTTCACATACTTTTACATAATTTTGTAGCTATTTGGTGCTTAACAGCTGATGTAATAAAGTACTGGTACCTTTTCTTCTTGTCCACCACTTGATTGAAATCTCTTATTTAAATATGAGGTATCTGTCAATCTAATGAACAGGTGAAAAAGGAATTGTTCTTTTGATTGCATTACTAATTTGTTTTCTTTTTCATACAAGCAGAGTATATGTCAGTAGGTTATTTTGATTTATTTTAATGTATATTCCTTTTACTCTTATATGTTTCTTTCATCTATGGGAAACTAGATAATGGATTTGTCTTTTGGTCTGGTTTAACAATTTGTAAGTTCTTCACACAATTTAAATCAATGATTACTCTCTCATGTGTGTTCCAAATAGTCTCTTAAACTTTTGGTTGTCTTGTAATTTTATGTCTGCCCTGTATTTTTTCCCTCTGGATATGTTTCCACATAAAATTTATATGTATTTTCTGTGTATGGATATGTTTCCATATAAAATTTATATGTATTTTTGTGTAAATTGAAGTTTAATAGATATTTTCTTATAAATAGCCATTTATGCTAATACTTGTTAAATAAATAATTCGTTTTCTTTCTAAGCATATAAATTTCACATCAATTTCTTTTTAGTAACTAATTTAAAAAATGTATTTATAACAATAATAATGTAATTTAACCTTACCCTTGGCAATTTTTGAGACTTTCTTCTGAATTGTTTTTCTTCCCAAAGAATATTTGAATTATTTTGTAAAGTTTTGTTAACTATTTTCTTGTTGATTGCCATGAAAAGGGTATATATATGTTTGCATTTGAAATCCAGCATAACATTTTATAATAGGATATCTATTTATTGCATAGCACTTTTATACTTCAATAAAACCTTAGAGATTTCTTCTTATAATCTGAACCTTTATCTCTTTTAATTTTCAATGTTTTCAGGGTTATAGTGGTATTTTTCTTTTTTCTTTTTTTTTTTTGGCTGGGGCTGTGTTTGAAGCTGCCACCTCTGGCATATGAGGCCAGCACCCTCCTCCTCTGAGCCACAGACACCACCCAAACTGGAATAGTTTTTGATGAAGAAAGAATCTTCTCATTAAAAGTTAGTTAAATTTTGTGATTAAACTATTTTAACATTAAAGTTTTTAAAGTTGTCTTTAGTCATTTTTACATCTTTTCTGTCACTATTCTAATTTTAAGTCACTTTTATTAGTTTATATGTAATCAGAAAACTATTGAGTCTAATTATTAAAATTAATGCTGAAAGGTTGCACATAAAATTTTAGTCATTTCTACTTTATGATTCTATGTCTTATATCCTTAAGTGTTATAGAGCTTTTATTTGATCTTTTTTAAATCAGACTCATCAAAAACTTCTCAATTCTATCAATCGCTCCAATTTTGTTTTGATTTTATATATTCCTTCTGCTTATATTTTAGTTTTATAATTTTAGCTCTATCTTTATTTATTCCTTTCTCCTGCCTTTCAACTTTGTAATATTTTCTCATGTAAAAAAATTTCTTTATTCTATATACTGTATTTACTCATTCTCTAGATTTTTAAATAATCTTAGAGAACATTATTCTTTCTTTTGGTATTTATAAGAACACTTAAGAACAGTCATCGTCCTCTAAAGACAACTTAGGTGTCTCTCAGAAACTTTTTTGTTAATTTTAAATTGATTTCATCTTTAATCCAGAGATTATTTAGAATATGTATTTTCCTAAGCTAGTAGTGCTTGTGATTGCTATTACCAAGAATCAATAAGTCACTGAGTTATCTGTCATTGACTAAACAGTGTTATTCAATAATAGAGTGAAATCCTGTCATTTGTAATGATGGATGGAACTGGAGGACATTAAGTGCAATAAGCCAGGCACAGAAAGATAAATATTACATATTGTCACCCATATATGGGAGAATAAACAACAAAAAAAAAGAAATGACCTTATGGGAAAGAGATTAGTTTGATGATTACCCCAGCCTGACGAGGGTGGTGGTGGGAGAGTTACGAAGACAATGTTAATGGATACAAAAATACAATTAGATAAATTTAATAAGATCGAGCATTTAGTAGTACAATAAGGAGACTACACTTAATAATATATTGTATACTTCAAAATAACTAAAATAGTGGAATTGGAATGTACATAACACAATAAAAAAATGATAAATGTTAAGGTAATTGATACTCTAATTACCCTGATTTGATTTCCTTTTATCTTTTGAAAGCATTTTAGATACTTTCCCATCATGCTTTTCTAAATCCATCCATTGATTTTCACATATAGGTTTCTTCTATTCTTAAATAATTTTATACTCTTGCTTCCCCTCTATTCTTATTGATCGCCTAGCTTTCTTAAATATGCTTATCTATATTATAAATAAACCTATTAAATAAAAACTTTCTCTTTTACTTTCTAAGTAACTTGTGTATTTTTATGTTTACAAAGCTGTCTAGCATCTTTCTGCTAAATTAAATGGTATAGTAAGTGACCCTGAAACAAGGTTACCTGCTTTATTATCTCAGCTTTACAATAACCTATACCAATTTAGAAAGTCAATTATTTTATATGTTTACTTTCTCACCTTAAAAATAGAGATAACATTAACATTTGTTAAATTCAACATGATTAATGCATATGTTTTGGAAAATATAACTAGTTGGCTAAAGTAATGTAAATTTTTATTCCTTTCTTAGAAGCCACTGAAATAGTAGGTTTCCTGATTCAAGCAGATCCTTTCCAACCTAGCTTTCTGATATAATGTCTATTCTCTTTCTCACCAACTGCTCCTTCAATAGTTCTTTCAGCTGTTCCTGTTTCAAGTACTAATGCTGCCAATTTTGTTTGCCTTCTAATAATCCTACATCCTATTAATCATATCACTGTGCCATCAATATTTTCTAGTCTTCACACATTATCATGCGATGGGTTATTTTTTTCCACCTGTTTCCCTGCATTGCCAAGATAGTAGCTCTCTGAGTCCAAAAGATCACACCTGTGCAATTTGGAACACATCCAATAAACTCTGTAGAATTTAAAATTACATTATCTCTAATTTAGCTCTTTTGGTATAGTATCAGTGAAGTCAAATATTCTATTCCACTTGTTTTTCACTCAATTTTTACATTTCCTCCTCCATAGCATTTTTCTTTCCAGGGCTTAATCAATTCTGTTAAGCATACTTGTTCTTTTAAAAATAATGCATGTATTTTGAGCTGGTGCATTTTTCTTCTTAGTTCACATTTTTTTGCCATTTTTAAATCAACAGTAAACACTTTATTCCAAATGTTAACAAATTGAATGAGATCGTGGATCCGTGTGTGTGTATGTGTGTGTGCGCACACAGGCACACATGTGTGTGCATCTTAAGCACACACATTATAGTGGGAAATTTTTTTTTTTTTTTGGTAGAGACAGAGTCTCACTTTATCGCCCTCAGTGGAGTGAGGGCAACCTCCAGCTCTTGGGCTTAGGCGATTCTCTTGCCTCAGCCTCCCGAGTAGCTGGGACTACAGGCGCCCACCACAACGCCCGACTATTTTTTGATGCAGTTTGGCTGGGGCCGGGTTTGAGCCCGCCACCCTCGGAATATGGAGCCGGCACCCTACTCGCTGAGCCACAGGCGCCGGAAATTTTTTAACTGTGAAAAACTAAGTAAAACATTGGGGAAAGTAACTCTTATGTTTCAAAACTGTCTTGTGTGTTTTTTTCTTGCAAAATGTACTATTATTAATTACCAGTTTGGTCCAAACATAGTGAAGAAGTGTTGCTAACTTAGAACATAATGTAATGACATAATTTATCTCCCCAAATGTATTATTTCCTTCCTGAATATTGGTACAGTACAATCAAATCTTACCTGATGGAATGACATATGTAACTTAAGATCTTATGTATAAAATGTTACAGCTTGAAAATCCTCAAGAGGTAACTTAATCTTTAGAATTAGAGATAATTTATTCTATAGAACCTCCTTATTCTATAAATCTTATTCTATAAGTTATGAGATTGGTGCACAGATGGATTTATGTATAATCCAATATCACATTTCTGGTTACTTTTTGCACTCTTCAGAATTCCAGACTGGCACTATCTCCCTCTCTTTCCTCTAAACTTTCTATTTAATGTAAAGATATTCATATTTGTGTTAATCTTGTATGCAGTTCCCTTTCATTGATAACATTGGATCCACATCTGCTAACTTCAACATGCCTATTTCATATATCTGGTAATAAGTAATTTTTCTTTTCAATGCACTTAAACTACTTTGGGAAACTGGAGCTCTAAAGAAAAACGGAAAAATGAAACTTGTTTTTAAGCAACCCATATTAATAGAATAGCAAATTGAGAGATCTGAGATTAAGTAATAATGTGCTTTGATTCATGTATGTCCTTCAGGAACTTGCATAAAAAAATTTCCTTGCTGTTTTATTATTTCAAAACTAATTATAATAACAAATTAAAATATTTATTTCTAGTCAGACTTTCCTTTTGGAAATAAGGTCAATTTTCAGAACGGTATTCAGTAGAGAAAGTTCTCTTCTGTGTTGAGTTAGTAAATACCCTTGAGTCCAGTCTCCTTGTAGGAGAGTTCCCACACGCAGTGTACCTGGAGTCCTCATCCTCACAGTCAGGTGGGGCTGTTTCTATTGTTATAACCTTTAAACTGAGTATGTGTTGTGTCTGTGGTTGGAAGAGGGTGGTGAGAGGAAGGGGAACAAGACAAGGGTGGGACCCCCTTGGCGGTTGCTTGGTAGAAAGAAGAAAAGATACAAATGCCATCACACTTTCAGAGACTCAGGTATGTGGGTGGTGTTTCTGGAGCTTCCCCCTCTCTGAGGATGGATAGTAAGAAGGTTCTCTGTATCGTGAGCTCAGCATCCATGGTTTGAATCAACTATGGATCAAAACATTTGTAAAAAATATCATGTTGAAAATAGAGAGAGTTTTTCTTTCTATTTTTGAGACAGTTGTTCTTGTCATCAGTCCCTAAACAACACAGCATATCAACTATTTACAGAGAATTTATAGTGTATTAAGTATTATAAGCAATCCAGAGATAATTGAAAGTATGAGAGAAGTTTATATCTGTTATATGATAATACCATACAATTTTGTATCAAGGACTTGAGCATTCATGGATTTTAGTATCAGTGAGAGGCCCTGGACCAATTTCACATAGATACTGAAATGACTGTATTTTCAGTATGGTCTGGACACTTTCGCAAGTTTTCTCAAGAGCAGGTATGTCGGGCCATGACAGGTTTTGCCAGTTCATGATAAATGAAGAAAGGACAAAAAATAAGCATTTCATTGAGCAAAATACATTTAATTTAAAGGAATGTAACTTTTCAGAGAAATCATCCTTATTACTTTTACAACATTAAAATGTCATTTTTCAAATGCTTTTTCACAGGAGACTTTAGTTCATTGTCTCCTGTTAGTCACTGCAGTTTTGAATGTTATAGATGTTACAACAAAAAAATCATGAAACCATTATTCTAGATGACTTGGAATTTGTATCTCTGAGTAGTGATGACAGATAATAAGGCTAACAGGACTTGGAGGGATATAGGTAAGTATTTTGTGTGGGATCTTGCTTATACATATAAATAATCTGTGTAGCCCAAATCAGTGTGCATGCTGCATGTTGATAGCCCAATTTCAAGCGATACCAAGAAAGAAATGCCGTGATGACTGGTACAAATGATCCGTTTCAAGGCTGCCTTCTGGGGCCCAGGACCAAGTCTAAGGCCCTAAGCTTACCATAAGCACGAGTCTTGGAACCTCAAGGGGCATCTGACCAAATTCAACTATGGTGAGTGGAGGGACAGAAGAGAGGAAGTGGGTGGGACTGGAATGGGTCCAGTTCAGACCACTGCTGCCATCCCTTGTTGATCCCACGTACTAGATGATAACTTAGCAAACTCAATACTTGCACTTCCAGTGACCAAAACCAACAGGGGGGTGGGCCTGGGCTCAGGGTGCCCTTCTCAGGTGGCCCTGATGGCTGCTCCCAGAGAGATGTACAAAATTTCAAGAAAGGCAATCTTTAGTGTAGGAACACAGCTCTAAGGTGCAGGGATTATAAAGTGATAACTCTAATTATTCTCATTTTCCAGATAAGATGCAATCTCTCAAAGGGCGTCCACTAGCCAAATAAAGAACGTATTGCATAACAAGTACCACTTTCTAGTAGCAGGCTACTCATTTCCCCTATGTAATATGTTCCCTCCTTGGCTCATCAGAACCTGAAAGTTGTGGCCAATTTCTTCCAACATGTCTAATAGTTTTAATCATCAACAAATCTCCTCCCTTTGGAAGAACTGAATAAAGATCTCCTCATTTACTGTCTAAAAGTTTTGAAAGAGAAAAGCATCTGAAGGCAATTGATGAATACTTCCTATTCTCCACTTTTAGCAAAATGAGAGGCCCAGCCAATGTGTAAGTTTGAAATCCACTGTCTCCCTGATCTCCTGTATTTATATATTTCCTGTAGCGTAATCAGTATTGGAGAAAAGTCATCCACACTGATTAGACTGATCTGTACTGTAAGTTCACAATATTATCTAGCAGTTTCTCTAGTTTGTTATTCCATTTGTTTTCAACTATGTTCCCATTTTCTAGTTTGTGGATTCACTTTGGTCAACTACTCTCTTTTTAGAAATGTACCTCCCCCCCCCCCAGCTAAGGCCTATAACACATAATTCTCAAAGATTCCAGAAACAAATTTAAAGTTACGTGCTTTCTGTAATTTAGTCAGACACCTTGATACAATTTTCATATATATCATTCCTGTAGGTCTTCAGAAGTAAAAATATAACAAAGATCACATAAAGGTCACATTTTCAAGGACTTTCTTGTCACAGAGAAAGTATTAATAAGTGAATTTGTATGTGATTAATTATTCTGAATAAAAAATAGAAGAAAAAGTTTCAGGTTGTTAGAAAAAATCATTTTGTATTGTTAACTATAGATATTTCATCAATCACCTAGTAAAATTTGCATGCTACAAAACAGTTTATTTACTTTATTTTCCATCTTACATTCTGTTGAAAACTTCTTAAGATTATTTCTATAAAATATTTTTAGAGACAATTCAGCAGGAACTTGTACTTGCCTGTATTTTTTTGTTATTAAATTATGCCTTATCAACCACCAGTTGACTAGAGATATACCAACCAATCAATATTAATTATCCAATCAATATTAATTAATTAATCAATATTAAATATCCTCATTAGGTATTGATGATGATCAAGCTTTTTAATGTTGAAATATGGTCATTTACATCCAGCTTTAATGGAAAGAAAGTAAAAACACAAGAAATGTCCACCTGAAGATAAGTGGAATGGAGTCTTGAGAATTATGTGATTATACAAACAAAAAAGCAAGAAAATTCTTTTTCTTGTGTGTGTGTGTGTGTGTGGTTTTTGGCCAGGGCTGGATTTCAACCCACCACCATCCAGCATATGGGGCTGGAGCCTTACTACTTTGAGCCACAGGTGCTGCCCCAAGCAACAGAATTCTTTAATTAAGCACTGGCAGTGAGTGAACTTTTATGCCTCTTCCTATCATATTTTAAGACAACAGATTTATTGGTCACCATCAGGGCTCACCTATTCAAGATTCATGCCTTGTTTTGCATGGTTCAAGTGAATGTTATTTGGACTGGAATAATATCCTGCTGGTTGCTTCCCAGACTTCAAACTTTCTTTATTTGCAATTCTGCTATTTACCACCCTTCAAACTGTGCTTTTAAAACACCATGTTCATTAAGCCATATCCCGATTTGAAAATGTTCATTAAGTCTCGGATTAAATGCCAACTTTCTGCCCCCTAACACTCTAATTTGACTGTCCAATTCTAATCCTATACTCAACACATAAACTCAGTTAGATACACGGGTCCTTTGGGTCCCCTATGCATACCTTGCTCTTTTTTTGCAGCCATAGAAATGTATATTTACTATTATGCATTCCTGTCCAGCCAAATCAGGACTATCACTTGAGGCCAAGTTCCACGTTTTCCTTATAAAATACAATGTCCTAATAGTGAGCCTGAATTTGTGGTTTAGGAAATAGTTTCACAGAAAATATCAGTTCATTCATTATATTCTCTAATAAAGCTGATATAAAGAGGCATTTTACAGATGAGGAAACTGAGGCTTAAAGAGCCCCTTTGTACATTTGTATTTACATTTCCTTATCCTCTTTCTAATATCTTTTTATCGGTACAACCATTCCCAATGGATTTATCTATTCTTATATATATCTAAATTATTTGTATTAAGTATCCATTCATTCAACGCCAATTTATTGAGGTCTTACAACGTGCTAGGCATTTTTCTGGGCAAAGTCTCTGTACCAAAAAGTTTATTGTTAGGATCTCCAAAGAGATGGAAAACTCCTTTGTATGAAGTATTTCAAAAATTCATCTCCTTGGCAGTGCCTACTGTAGCCACTAGGCAACAAATTTTAAAGGAAGAATAAAGTCAAATCAAACTATCACTTCATTAGGATAATCACATTTTTAAACAAAAACTTTACAAACTTACATTCTGAACTTCTGACACTTTCCCTTAACTATATTTATACCACAGACTTTACTTGGTTAACTCTAATATGCAAAGTTAACAGAAAACTTTAGTTTCCAAAGTGTACAGTAAATGAAACTCTTTCAGGCCTTATCACCATGAGTGATTAACCATAGGGTAGTATAACTGTTAAAATGGAAGACAATATTTTTAGCCCTAAAATAATTATGCTGAATATTCAGCATCTTTTGCAAAGGCTAATTGAGAGAAAATGAAATACTAAGCTCCTAGGCTGTGAAACTGCAGCTATTAAGATGTGAAACTGTTGCCATTAGAGTCTTATTGAACGTTAATAGAATGAATCTTTGCATAAGCATCTGTTTCTGTTATTTAATCACCTTGATTCCACAAACAAAATAAGTTGAAGTTTAGCTTTGGGATGCACTTTTATCTTTAGGATGCTCTAAGCTCGGAGAGAGTGATATATTGTTCCCAACACAGAACAAAAAGATGCCTCTAACCGTGCTACTCATAGGAGATCAACAACATGGTGAACAAAGAAATGTAAATCCTGTCATCTGTTCAGGTGTGAGGAGCAGGACCGTGGCAACGTGCATCATCACGTTTGAAGGTGAAGTCTGTGACCCAGCTTTTTCCTCCACGCAAGAGGTTGCTAAAAGAACCAATGTGTGACCTCTGACCTCTCCACAGACTACACAAGGGCTTGCTCTTTGTTTAGTGCCTGGGACCACCACTCGCAAGGCCTTTGCTGCTTTCAACTTTGTTTGCTACAGTGAAAGCTTGACCCCTTTTCCTGCACTGAGTTCACTTACCTTTGCTGCAAAGCAGTAAGGACTAGACACATCACTGTTGTTGCTTCCCCAAAGCAACAACGAGAAACCTTAGGGGATGAGTTCCACCACCATCTCCCCTTTCTCTGATTTCTTTCAATACTCGGTGCTGCGGTTTTCAAGAATCCTATTATATAAGTAACATAATTTGCCATGTTAAACATGTGGTTCATTTTGTGATAGTTCCTCGGAGGCAAATGTAAGAAGTAACACATGTTCAAAAGGCTCCGTTTTTATAAGTGTAAAATAGGAGGCTGAGTGGATTTAGATTTGAATGGACCTCAGGCACAAAACAGAGGTCCCTCTTGATATAAAAGACTATAAAATTTTTGTTCTACTTTAAGATCTCAGGCTGCATTAGAGACTTCTTTCTCCAAGCGCCCTAGGGCAATCCAGTTAAGTCTAGGAAGGCTCACTATCTGAAATTTCTTCAATTACATATGAAGGAAGGAATACCACTTCACCAATTTTGCTCCTCTTAATGCTACAGGCTTGCAAGAACTAGAATATTTCACCACCCAATGCAAATGAAAAGAATTGTTGTTCAGGACACTTGTTTTCCAGATTCTTTTATAAAAAGGTAATTGTCATCATAGATTCAGTGATGCTTTAGTTAAACGAGTGGACTGATTAAAGCTAGATGCATACTGAGAAAGTGGAATTGATACTGAATTTCCTTTTGCCTTTCTTTTTCTGTTAGTGTGTAAGCATGTTCAACTGCTGTATTAATGTCAGCAGTTGAATTAGAAATGAAAATTTGACTTCCTGTGCTTCTGCTAATGAAAACTCCAGTTTTTAATTCTTGATTAGAGAATCACTTCAGCAATTAAAGATAATCACACTTTAAATAAAAACCAATCTTTTATCGGAAAACTTTTTTTCTTTAAATCCTTCTAAAAGATGTCTTTGAATGCTTGATCCACCAGTGAGAAGATTACTACATGGAA
The DNA here is from genome assembly GCA_963573935.1 of Arctocebus calabarensis. Classification (NCBI taxonomy): domain Eukaryota; kingdom Metazoa; phylum Chordata; class Mammalia; order Primates; family Lorisidae; genus Arctocebus; species Arctocebus calabarensis. The sequence continues at coordinate 10,992 of CAUYON010193984.1, read as the reverse complement.
ATTCAGGAGTTTGACTTCTGAAATTACGAGTCAGTCGGCCCTGAAGAAGTCACTTCACTCTGTAATGCTGAGCTTTCTGCGTGAAAGTGGTATAAAACTTTTGCTGACAATGTGCACAGAGTTGCTGTGAGGACAAAATAAATTAGTACAAATGGGTGGTTGGAAACCTTAATAAAACAATGTACGAACCTTGGACATACAGCAGGATTAAAATGGGTAATTATTACTGACATACAGATGTTTCCAAAAATTAACTTATGTTTTAAAGGGTAATTTTGAATTCTCAGTGGAAGTCAGTTCTTAGATGTTAGTTTTTGATGTAGTGAGTTATTCTGTGTCTAGAAAAGGTATACCTACAATGCAAGCAAATGATTTCCTTAAACTACAAAAGAAAACAAGTTTGTTAACATGGGGGAGGAAGAGGGAGAGAAGCAGAGTACTGGACACAGGAATGGAAATATTTAATGCTGAAAACAAAGGGGATTTCTTAAAGTTTTCTTTGACTCTATGGCTTTAGGTCTGAAAGTCTAGGAGGTGAGGGAAAGTTAGCAGGCATCACCCTATTTGGGTATGGGCATGAAAAACAAAAGCAAGCATGTTACACTGCTCACTTCTGTCCTGACCTGTTTTTTCTTCAAATTCATAGCTTTAATTAGCACTTTGTCCTAAGTAAACTAAAGTAGTTGAACCAGTAATAATTGAGCTCTTGAGGGAAAACACATCAGTGAGTAGTCACCTGCTGCATCTGATGCGTTTGGCCTATAGAGAGCCTTCTATAACAGCAAGTTTGGGTTCCGCCTATGGAAGTGTAGACAAGGAGAGAACATGACTAGTGGACAACCAGTGCTAGGAAGTATGCTTCTTGGCTGCTCAGTGGACACTTGATGACCCAAATGTTCTCCATAGCTTTCAACAGAATCAGTACCATTAACAAGGCCTGATACAACTTAGCCTTGGTCCTGCAGAAAAGGAGGGCATGGGTCAAGCCTCCTTTCTCTATCCACTGAATTTAATAAGTAGGTATATTCTCCCCAATCTCTCATTCTCTTTTTTTTAAAAGGATAGTATTGAGGGCAGTGCCTGTGGCTCAAAGAAGTAGAGCACCGGCCCCATATACTGGAGGTAGCAGGTTCAAACCCAACCCTGGCCAAAAACCGCAAAAAACAAAAAAGCATCGTGTTGACTGTCTGATCGTTGAAAATCATGTGGATAGGTTAATGGAGTCAACTTTTATCACTGCCATAACAAATTACCACAAAAATATAGTGGCTCAAAATCAAGGTATCAGTGGGGGCAACATTCCTTTCGGGAAGCTCTAGGGGAGAATTCCCTTTTATGCTTATTCCTTGTGATGTGGCACTGGGTCCACATTTCCTTGGTGGCTGTCAGCTGAGAATCATTCGGTTCCTGAAGGTCACTGGCACTCGTTCACTTTAGGCTTCCTTAGTCGATCTTTAAAGCCAGTAACAGCAAATGGAGTCCTTCTCAAGGCAAATTCCTCTGGCTGGCATTTCTGCCTCTCTTTCCACTTACCAGGACTCCTCTGATTACAAAAGCCCCACCATGGTAATTCAGGAAATTCTCCTTAGTTTAAAATCATTTGATTAGCAAGTTTAATACGACCTGGAAAGCCCCCTTCTGCACCTTCATCTAGTGTAATCAGAAAAGTTACACTAATGGTCAACGATCATTTAAGAGGGAATAAAATTCTGCCTACTCAAAGTAGAAGATATTTTCTGAAATAGTTTGTCTTTATGGTTAGCATTGTACCATTACTAGTTTAGTTCTACTGCAAGAAATGTATATATATTTTGCAGTTTCATTGCACCTTAAGAATAACAATGTCAATACAAAAGAAGGAAAGAGAAGGGAAAGGGGAAAGGGTGTGGGGGGAGGAAGGCGAGAGGGTAGGAGACAGGAAAGCCCTGGTAGATACACGTATGTACATTATCCCATCTAGTTTTGTAGCTCATAAAGTAGGAGAAACTGAGCTTCCATCAGTAACTAAGGAACTACAGAATAAATATATAAATGATAATATTTCTGTTGTCCCATAGCATATTGGGAAAATTTGTCACATGCAGAAAATGCTGTCTCATTTCTGAATCTATGTTATTGTCTTCTATGAGGTGAAATGGTTTAAAGTGTACATTTTAAGTAACAACATAAGAAAAGCACTTACAGTTACAAGAAAAGTTGGCTAAACAACATAGTGTCAATATCATCCCCAAGTCAATTTTTCCTATAGCCTTTAAGTTAAAGAAACTTGAAAATTTTTTCCCATTGAATATTTGAAACTATTATGTAAAGCAAATCACCTGTACCTCACTTAAAAGAAGAGTGGGTAGTCACTTCAGTACTTATATTATTTTTCTCTTTTTTTGATGGAATTAATACATCATTTTGAAAATCTTATTCATCCCTCAATGTACCGGATGCTGACAGAAGCCCGTTCCACTGTGAAATTCAAATAGAATCAGACTCTGTACAACACTTTTTGCCTTTGACTTCAGAGTCAACTTTTTTAAAAACAGAGATAGGTTCAGAATTTCCTAGATTTATTGTGATACTCGTGTTTTATTTCCTGAAATCTATTTTAAATGAAAGAAAATAGGAGCTAATACAAATTATTTGGTAACTTTCTATGAAGTGATGTGAAAGCATAGGAAAGTAGAATCTGTCTTCATTTCCTTGGCACCCATGACATAGCTATTCTGACTCACTCTTTTGCCTTTCCTCTTCCACAGAATTCCCATTTTCAGATCTGGAGCTGGGCTTGGTGCATTTAATCCAATCAGAGCAATTCTATCTATGTTGCCATAGTGATTTGTTCAGGTAACCAAAGCCTAGGCCAATCAGCAAGTGGAATTCTCCTCGCTACAGGAATGTGTCAGAAGTGACTCAATCAGCAAAAGGCTATTTATCTTGCTTTATGATTGCAGGAGGGAACATATTTTCATTATCTCTGTCTCTCTCTCTCTCTCCTCTCTCTTTATGGATATGCATGGAAACAAGAAAGAAGGTAGAAGTAGTAGCAAAGCTGTGGTTTAGATTTCAGTTCCCTCTTGCTGAAACATCACATCTTTTTCCTCCACCCACAGCATTTACTGTATCAGAATTCTAAAGGAAGATTATTTCTATGTTCTTATACATAGACTAGTTTCACAGTGTGATTATTCCTGATATTCCGGCTAGGTCAACAACTTTTAGTTTTATGTTGTTTTTGTAATCTACTTATGTGAAAATGTATGTGTGTGTTTAATTTACTGCATGTTTTTTAGTGTTAAATATGGATTTTCTACTCAGTAAGACAATCTTATTTCAAGTCATTCATTCCTTTGGCCCTGGATAAAACACACCCCCAGAATAAACTACTTTTTATGATATTTTCCCTCCTTTCATTGTTCCCTGCACAGGAAATTATTCAGCTTCTTTTCCTGTTTACACTTTGTTAAATTGTGTTGTAGTTAAAGTAATGGTGATTCCATAACACTCATCATGCGCTATGGGGGCTCAACGGGGCTGACTTGAAAGTTAGTCATCAACTCATAGATCAGATAGACTGTCCTTAAACGTTATTGAGAAATTACTCGAACAAGATTATTAAATGTACTTACCAAAAACCCAGGCAGCTAAAATGTGGTCTTTGAGAACACAAACGCTGAATGTCTAGTCATGGTCAGAGACATTAATAAATTGTACCCTCTTCAGAAGCCAAGAAAGTTGGGGAAACTGTCTGAAGGAATTGGGTTCAAGTGTGCTCTTTGAAGCTAAAAGGAAATGGTGTTTAGGGTATGCCAAGGTTGAAATGTTCTTCCTCGAGGCTAAATTGGATGAAGTCACAGCTAGCAAAGACCATTGACAATCACTTATGAACAGTTCAGATCTTTCCAGTGAGACACAGGCAACTGTTATTTGAGAGACAAAGAGTAGTAAGTGGGAAAAGATGAGCAATCTGGCAAGGCTGGAAAATACAGCTTTTTGTTTTTGTTACTAATTAGAAATTACAAAATGACTAGAACAGCAATGTGGTAGTTTATCTGTTTTTGTTTACATATTTTTATGTTTCTAGGCTAACACCTTACATTTTAAACATATTTTGAAGATGTTCTTTTTCTTGAATTCATTAAGGTAAAGACAAAAATTTAGACAAAGAAGAACAGTTGGGTTTTATTAAAGGCAACATATAATATAATGTAAAAAAAGAAAAACTTAGGTCTGTAGAAGGCAACTGACTTCTTCAGGAACACAGCTGGTAGAAAGCCAGGTCTTCTTATCATTTACCAACCTTCTATCTCTGTTATTTAAATGTGCTATAAGTTGAGTTCTAAAATAAGCAATAAATTTATTATCATGCAATAAAGATATCAATCATAGCTCAAAATACTTTGAACATTCAACAAACGAAATAAAGCAACTCAGTACAGGCTTGGTGCCTGTGGCACAGTGGTTACCATGCCAGCCACATACACCAAGTCTGGCAGGTTTGAATCCAGCCCAGGCCTGCTAAACAACAATGACAACTGCAAAAAAAATAGCCGGGTGTTGTGGCGGGCACCTGTAGAGCACCTCAGGAGCCAGGTGTTGTGGCAGGCACCTCAGCTACTTGGGAGGCTGAAGCAAGAGAATTGCTTAAATCCAAGAGATTGAGGTTGCTGTGAGCTGTGATGCCACAGCACTCTACTGACATAGTCAGACTTTGTCTCAAAAAAAAAAAAAAGAAAGAAAAAGAAAAGAAGAGACTCAGTACAATATAATGAAGAAGGCACTGAGGAATTTACAAAGGAAAATTACATGATTTCTCCTCAAAAATAAAGGAAATAGAGATGTACAAAAATAACAGTTTTAATTGAAGCTTATTCACACATGCTGACAAATCAACAAAACTATCAAAAGCGGTTTGCGTGGATCAATGCATCAGTTTAAACATACTTTCACAAATATTGTATTTGATCTTTGCTGTTACCCTGTGAACATTTTGTTTGATTATTGCCTGCAAATCCCATGATTTTCTATTATGTGTGAGGTCAGACAACTAAGTTCGTGAACTCACCCTAGGAAAAGTGCCACCTATTAACACCTCATTGCTGAATATCATTGAGGTTACCTTCACAGTACTTCTGTTCCCCATCTGGTGACCATGGTGATATTCAGCAATGAGGTACGTAGCACTATTTAGGATAAGTTCTAAAACTTTTTTTTGTTCTTTGTATTCAATTTTTGGCTGGGGCCCGGTTTGAACTCACCACCTCTGGTATATGGGTCTGACACCCTATTCCTTGAGCCACAGGTGCCACCCGATAAGTTCTAAAACCTTATTGTCAGATCTCATATATATCAACATAAATAATCCACTTGATCTTTGAATAGAATTTACCTATTACTGAATATTTCATATATATATTGTCATTTAATAATGCTTGTACTGGCAAGTACCTACTTAGCAAGGATCCTATTATTAGTCACACTTCACAAATACGCTGAGAGGGTGTGCGTTTTAAATTCTCACTGCTCATAGATTAGAATATATAGACTAAAACCCAGAAATTCTAGGTTTCTAGAATTTCTAAAATTATGCAGTTTCCTTTTGGAATTATAACATTGCGCATGGGGGGAAAAAGGAAAAGAAAATCTTTTAAAAGGGTCATTAGGAAAGCTTTAAAAGATAGACTAAAAATAGTTATTCCACTGTACTTAAAATATTTGCTTTTATATCTTCGGCTCTTTATGTTGGATTATGGAACTCCTTAAGAGAAGTGTCTGTCTTCTCTTTTTCCCAATTATTTTTAATCACTATTAAAATTTAATTAGACTAAATGATGAATATATTTAGGATGGGAGTTTGAGCAGTTCCTGGATTTTGATAAGTATGCAAAAATATTTAGTGGATAGAGTAAATATGTAGCTAATAAATAAAGCCTTATGAATATTAGAACAAAGTCATGACTTGAGCCTCTGGACTATAATTATGCCCTGTGATATTCCTGTGAAAATTGCATAACATAAATTTAATCACAAGGAAACATCAGACAGACCCAAATTGAGGGGCAGTCTACAAAAAAGATGGATTTTCGTATCAAAATGCGTAGGTCCAAAAATAAATAAAAGCTGAATAATTGATCTAGATCAGTGGTTCTCAACCTTCCTAACGCCATGGCCCTTTAATACAGTTCCTGTGGGTCGTGACCCATAGATGGAGAACCGCTGAAGATTAAGAAGGAAATAAAAATAGTCATGACAAACGCTGTGAATTACCCACAGCTTGCAATGTATTATAGATCTGAAAAGCATTAGGATAAGCCTTAACATTTAAATAAATATACTATAGATTAGGTAATGCACTGCCTCAATAGCAGATTTCCTGATTTTGTTAACTGAACTATGTTTTGTAAGTGAATGATTTCGTTCCTAGGGACTTCTCTTAGAATTATTTAGGTTTAAAAAAACATGGTATTTCAAGGTAACTTTGCTCACACTATACCCTTCTAGAGGCTTCTAATCAATACTGTCTTCCTCTTTAAATACTTCTAAATGATAGTCAGGTGCCACTTTACTCTATCCAAATCTGCTTCAATTTCTCCCTTCCTGTTTTGTTTTACACAATGTTCCCCTAAAAACTTGGAAGTAAACTAATCAATTAACAATAAATAAATAATTTTTTAATTCTATTTTATTAAAAACTAAGTAAATAAAATTCCATTTTGTTAAAATATGAGATTATTAAAACTGTGGCTACATCCAATGTACTCAGTACTATTATGAAATCAATTTACAATTATTCACACTTTCATATGAAAGATAAATCACAACTATAGTCCATGTTGAAGGAGGGAAGAGGAGGTGGATGGGAGGGGAGGCGGGAGGTTTGATGGAGGGAGGGTAAATCGCGGGACTACACCTATGGTGCATACTGCAAGGGTACATGTCTAATCTATTAAGTATAGAGTATAAATGTCTTAACATATTAAGTCAATGAGGTGAAGGATATATTAACTAGTGTGATATAAGCATTCCAAATTGTAAATAAAATCAGCACATTGTACCCCATAAATGCAATAATGTATGCATGATCTATACGTTTATGACTTAGGGAAAAAGCTATAATAATTCACTAACTGAAGTAAAGGCTATGTTAACCAGTTTGATGTAAGCCTTCCAAATTGTACATAAAATCAGCACATTGTACCCCATAAATGCATTAATGTATACAGATGATTAATAAAAAAATTAAGAGGAAACAAATTTTTAAAAAAGGATTTCAAACAGAGAAAAATAATAAAAATTTAAAAAAGAAAAAACTGAATCAGACAATAGCTTTTCTAAGCAAATGTCAGCATTATTATCGCATTCCTCACTTTTTGGAAGCACAGTATAGTATTTTAAATGTATATTCTCTTTTATAAAGTTTCTTAGCAACATTTTCCTTTCCCTAGATTGCATTGTTGTAAGAATACAGTATATAATATAGCATACAAATATATATATACATATATAAACAGTTGATTAATAATATATATGTATAATCAATATATGTATATCAATGTATGTATAATTAATATATGTATCATCAACTGTTTATATAGGTATATTTATGTGTATGCTGTATTATATATGTAAATATATATTGATATATAAACAGTTGATTATATTATATAGTCATATATATTAACAGTTATATATTAATCAACTGTTTATATGATTATATTATATAGTCATATATATTAACAGTTATATATATTAATCAACTGTTTATGTATATAATTGTATGCTGTATTATATATAAACATATATATTTATATATATATGCAGTTGATTAATATATATAAGCAACTTTTTATGCTATCAGTAAGGCTTCCAGTCAACAGTAGGCTATTAGCAGCTAAGGTCTGGGAAAGCTAAAACTTAGATACAGACTTTCCACTTCACAAGGGAGTTCTCTAACCCCTATGTTATTCAAGAGTCAACTGAACTATGTCTTATCATGCTCTAATGTGATTGTTTAGGAAGTATTTATTCCGTATCCATTCTGCAAAGAGCTGAGAATACAATGAGGCCAACCAGATTGTTTCAGTCCTTAAAGAAATAACAAAATGAATATAAATATAACCAAGTTAATAGGAAATTAAAATACATGGCTTAGAATAAATGCTACCATTGAAGAAAATGTCTTAGAAACCCGTGACAGCAAAAAATAAGCCGAGTGTTCAGGGGTAATTAAAATAAGCTGATACGCAAAGCCTAACAAAAGTCAACAAATTTTCTAGGAGGGAAAAATATTTCAGGCTAAAAAATAAATGTGGAAAAACCATAGTTATAAAAGAACATGGTCAAAACCTGAGAATATCAGATATCTGAGACAAGAGTGAAGGATGGAAATACTAGCAGAGATAAAATCCCAACAGGCCACCGTGCTGGAGTGAGGAACTGAACTCTGAGGATAAGGGAGAGGCACCAGGAGTTTTAAGGGATGGAGAAATGAGGGTTCATTTGCCTTTTGGAAAATTTCACTGACTGACTTGCAGCCACTCTGAACACTTGTTGTGAGAGACAGACTTTAAATGTATATTCAGAAACTCTTATTCAATTCTTAGAATTAGATATAATTTATAATTCAGACAGTGTTGGACTTACAGAAAAGTAATAAAGAAAGTGCGCTGAATATTGCAGAACATTCTCATAGGGCTCTGTAGCAACATTCCACAATCAAATATATGAAATTCTTTTCCTTGAATGCATAAATTTTTACCTTAAACAGGGCTAATCAGTTCAGATCAGATTCCTCATTAAATGAACGAATATAAAATGGTTAGCTGTCAGGACATTTTGATTTCAGAATTGCGAATGAAGAATTCTGGAAGCATATAAGCAATAGAGGCACATATAAGGCTGCATTTATTAGTCTGGAAGCCAAGGTAAGCCTCAGTAATAATTATCACATTGACATTGCAGCAGGATAACAATGATTTACAATGTTGAGAAAAGAATCTATAGAATATATTTGATTCATTGGCTGTCCTTTAACTCTGTGTCACTGTTAAACATACGTTGCTCTCTTATTCTGCACTGGCAAATTGTTTACATGTCTTAGTACACACTAGATTTTTCTCTGGTATAAATTCTACATTATATTATAACATGAAGCAAATTGCACCCTGCAGTTTTTTGTAACCCATCCACTCAGTATCCTGTTAAACTATTTTCACAGTATATTCATAAAGCTCTGCTTAAAATAAATCATATCTTCATTAAGACTTGGTGATATGCCTATGGATAGTTAGCATTATACTGTGTGTTATACCATAACAGTTGAGAACTACTAGGGTACAAAATGGATTGCTGGACGGGGCACGATTTCATTCAGGAAAACCTGTCAGGAATAATCATGCAGTAATTACAGAATTAGATGATTGGAGCCTTCACTGGGGTAACTTTAGCAGTACTCTTTAACCTTGAAACAAAGACGTACTCTGCCTCCACTAAACTATATGGAGTTAAAAAAAAGAAAAACATGTTGTTTAACTGTGGAAAGAAAGAGTACTCATTTATAATTGGAGGTATTTTGGAACGTTTTTTATAGGGAGAGAACTTTGTCCTGAATCTTGAATGATTGATAGTCTGTAGGTGAAAAGGATGAGGTGGATAAATCTAAGGGAAAGATAAGAACAAAAGTTCAGGTCTCTGTGTATTCTGGATATTAAACCTTTGTCAGAGACATAACTTGCAAATATTTTCTCCCATTTGGGGGCTATCTGCTTGCTTTACTAACTGTGTTCTTGGCTGTGCAGAAGCTTTTTAGTTTGAACAGATCCCAGCAGTGTATTTTTGAAGCTGCTTCAATTCCCCAGGGAGTCCTCCTCATAAAATATTCTCCCAGATTGATTTCTTCAAAAGTTTTCCCTGCATTTTCTTCTAGTATTTTTATAGTTTCATGTCTTAAGTTTAAATCATTAATCCAGTGAGAGTCTATGTTAGTTAAAGGTGTGAGTCCAGTTTCAGTCTTTTACAGGTCTCCAGCCAGTTCACCCAGCACCATTCGTTAAATAGAAAGTCTTTTCCTCAATGAATGTTTTTAATTGGCTTATCAAAGATCTAATAACGGTAAGTAGCTGGGTTCATCTCTTGGTTCTCTATTCTGTTCCACATATCTACCTCTCTGTTTTTGTCCCAGTACCATGCTGTTTTGATCACTATCGATTTATAGGCAAGTCTGACGTATTCGCAAGAAAAGAACAAGTGATCCCATCTCTAGGTGGGCAAGGGACCTGAAGAGAAATTTCTCTAAAGAAGACAGGCACACGGCCTACAGACCCATAAAAAAATGTTCATCATCCTTAATCATCAGAGAAATGCAAATCAAAACTACTTTGAAATATCACCTAACTCCAATAAGATTAGCCCACATCGCAAGATCCCCAAACCAAAGATGCTGGCGTGGATGTGGAGAAAAGAGAACACTACTACATTACTGGTGGGAATGCAAACTAATATGGTCCTTTTAGAAAGATATCTGGAGAATACTTAGAAATCTAAAAATAGAACTTCCATTCAATCCTATAATTCCTCTACTAGGTATATATCCAGAAGACCAAAAATCACATTATAATAAAGATATCTGTATCAGAATGTTTATTGCAGCCCAATTCATAATTGCTAAGTCATGGAAAAAGCCCAGGTGCCCATTGACCCACGAACGGATTAATAAATTGTGGTATATGTACACCACAATACAGGGAATATTATGCAGCTTTAAAGAAAGATGGAGACTTTACCTCTTTCATGCTTACATGGATAGAGCTGGAACATATTCTTCTTGGCAAAGTATCCCAAGAATGGAAGAAAAAGTATCCAATGTACTCAGCCATACTATGAAACTAATTTATAGCTTTCATATGAAAGCTATAACCCAATTATAGCACAAGGACATGGGGAAAGGGGCAAGGGGGGGGAGGATGGGCAGAGGGAGAGTAATTGGTGGGTCCACACTTAAGGTGC
>CAUYON010193980.1:0-124312 GCA_963573935.1 Arctocebus calabarensis | reverse complement strand
ATTGAAAGTTGATGACCATTCTCTTCTAGCTTGACAGGTTTGATCAGAGAGATCTGCAGTTATTCTAATATTCTTCCCCTTGTAGGTAATGGATTTCTTACATCTGACTGCTTTCAGAATTTTCTCCTTCATATTAACTTTTGTGAACTTAAATATGATGTGCCTGGAGGATATCTTATTTGGGTTGGGTCGTGCTGGGGTTCTGAAACTGTCTGCTATCTGAATTTCAGAATCTCTTGGCATGTCTGGAAAGTTCTCTTTCATAATCTCATAAGAAGAGACTCTGTGCCTTGTGACGCCACTTTATCATTTTCAGGTATCCCTATAAGGCGAATATTGGTTTTCTTCAAGTTATCCCAGAGCTGTCTGAGAGAATGATCCATTTTTGCCTTCCATTTCTCTTCTGCTTTAGAAGTTTGGGAGCATTCGAAAGCTTTGTCTTCCATGTCAGAAATCCTTTCTTCTGCTTGCTCCATTCTGTTACTGAGGGATTCTACTGTATTTCTCAGATCTTTGAGGGCTACAACTTCTTGTCTCAATGTGCCAATATCTTTGGTCATTTTGTCTTTGAATTCGTTCAGTTCTTGAGGCATCTTTTGGATTGCTGCTTGAAAGTCTAATTCCATCTTTTCCTCCACTGCGCTGATCTTAGTTGCTATCCAGACTCTGAATTCAACTTCTGACATCTCAGCCATTTGCTTATGCAAGGGATCTTGTGCTGTATCTACCTTGGGGAGTTGATCTACTCCCTTGGAGGAGTTGATCTACTCTGATTATTCATATTGCCAGAGTTTTTCTGTTGATTTCACCTCATGATTATTTTTCACTGTTGCTATGACCGTCCTCAGAGTTGGGGAGGTGTCTCTCCCAGATCAGACCCTGGCAGAATCACTCTGTTGTTACTGTATCTTGGTTGGGAGTGACCCTGTGTGTCTAATAATTTCTCAAACCCCACAGGGTGGAGAGCCTAAATCCTCCTCAGCCTGCTTAGAAGACACTTTAAAGTGCTAACTTGGGCTAAGCAGAAACTTTCCCAGGAAAGCCCTTGTGGCTGGGACCACTCCTTAAGTGGCTATCCACTTACTCAGTGTGCCAAAACCAGTCTCACCCTATGCCCCTGAGGGCTAAGGCTTCAAGGCGTCTCAGTCCCCGCCTTTAGGATGCTCAGTCACTACATTACTTGCTCATGCCCGATGTTTGTTCTGTGACCCTGAGGGTGGAGCTTGCCAGGGCAGTTCTCCCACAATGGCTCCACACAGCCACAACCAAACACTGGTAGTTCCGTCTGGCTCGGTGGCCCAGTCTGGGGTCCCAGACAACACTCAAAGACCCCTGCACTCTTGCCCAAGTTCTCCCAAGGCAGTTCAAGTGAGCACCAAGTCCAAAAGAAACCTAAACAGCTCACAGGCAAGGCCTTTCCAGCCTGCAGTCCCACTGTTGCCCCACCCACAGCTGCCAACAGGATTAGACTGAACGAACACACTCACCCACTTGCCCAATCTCTGCCATTTTTGCCTGCCTCAGGGTGTCCAGAAGTCTCATGCTGTCTCCCTGTGTCCCCAAAGGAAAGTTTTTGGGCAGATCCCACCTGCCAGAGATGCCTGAGGTCCCCTCTCCCCAGTTTCACCGTGCCCAGTTGCAAGGAAGCTGTTACTCAGACGCCATCTTGCTCCACCCACCCCTCTTTTTTTTTTTATCGTTAGTGATTCAGTGAGGGTACAAGAAACCAGGTTACACTGATTGCATTTGTTAGGTAAAGTCCTTCTTACAATTGTGTCTTCCCCTTAAGAGGTGTGTCACATACCAAGAACCAGCCCCCTTCCTCCTTCCCTCTCTCTGCTCCTACTTTCCCTACCCCCTCCTCCTTCTCTCTCTCCCCTTCCCCCATCCCCCACCATGTACTAGGTCATTAATTGTCCTCACATCAAAATTATGTACATAGAATTCATCCTTCTCCATTCTTGTGATGCTTTACTAAGAATAATGTGTTCCACTTCCATCCAGGTTAATACAAAAGATGTAAAGTCTCCATATTTTTGATGGTTGTATAGTATTCCATGGTGTACATATACCACAGCTTGTTAATCCATTCCTGGGTTGGTAGGCATTTAGGCTGTTTCCACATTTTGGTGATTATAAATTGAGCTGCAGTAAATAGTCTCGTACAAGTGTCCTTATGATAAAATGACTTTTTCTCTTCTGGGTAGATACCCAGTAATGGGATTGCAGGATCAAATGGGAGGTCTAGCTTGAATTCTTTGAGGGTTCTCCATACTTCTTTCCAAAAAAGGTTGTATTAGTTTGCAGTCCAACACTAGCAGTGTAAAAGTTGGTTTTTTTTTTTTTTTTTTGAGACAGAGTCTCACTACGTTGCCCTTGGTAGAGTGCTATGGTGTCACAGCTCACAGCAACCTCTAATTCTTCAGCTTATGCAATTCTCTTGCCTCAGCTTCCCAAGTAGCTGGGACTACAGGTGCCCGCCAAATGCCAGTCTATTTTTTGGTTGTAGTTGTCATTGTTGTTTAACAGGCGTGGACTGTGTTTGAATCCACCAGGCCTGGTGTATGTGGCCGGTGCCCTAACTACTGATCTCTTTTTATTAGTTTATATGCTATTTAGTATCTTTCTCCATCTGCTGAAATATCAGTGTCAAAAGAACAGAGACCTTTTCCATTTTGTTTAACTCCATGTGTCTGGTGTTTGGAACTATGCCTGGCACACAGTAGCCCCTCACTTTTATTTAAATAATGATTTTTCATAGAATGTAGTAAGGGATGAGTTGTTGGGGGTGTTTGCATGCAAACCCTGACCTGCTTTGAATGCCAGCTGGGAAAACAATGCTGAAGATACGTGAGTTACAGCAAGTTTAAAACAAAGTCTATAAGTGCCCAGAGAAGGCTTACTCAGGCCAACCAGTAAGATGAAGAAAAATGCAGCCTCCCTCTGGCCTGTTCAGAGGCTTTTATTGATTTCTAAAAAAGGTGCATATACAAAAGGTAGGGTTGAAGGAATCCCATGTTCCCAGGAAGACTGGGAGTTGGTCAATAGCCTGTCGTTTATTTAAATAAAGGGGGAGGGAGAAGATAGTTCTATTCATGCAGGGAAGTAAACCAGGTTTCCTAATCTAACTACATATTCAAAGTCTCCCATTAATTCCTCCCATCTGTTCACTCTCTAATGCATAGGCCTAGTCCAGCCAGTCTGGCTGCCTCCAGGTTCTTTTCCCCCAGGAATTGTCCATCTGAGGGCATTCCCCGGGGATTCCCCAGGATTGAAGCAGGGTGCCCTGTTCAGCAGTCAATCTATCTACCTCCTGCAATGAGTATCATGTGAGCATTGCCCAGAACCAAAGGGACTCAGGCTGATTAATTATGGACTGGAGATTGAAGGAGTTAGAAGGAAATAGGAGATAGATTTTAAAGAATGAGTATTACTTTGGTTGGAAAGAATGGGAAAGGGGGGTGTGTTGTGTTGGTGAAGTGGCCAGTAGATCCTATTGTGGCCATGAACTACAGGGCCATGCTGTCCCTGCCCCCAATATTTCCTTCATGCCTGCCCATTTATTTTAGATTATTTATTCATTTATTTCATAATCATGTCTTGAGCATTCTGTGGCTGTACTGAACCTACTAGTGGTTAAGTATTAAACTTGTTGTGGACAGCAGGTCAATCTTTGCAGAGGCAATTTTGTACTATTTATTTAAGGCCTTGATTGGGTAAATAGAGACAGAGGTTGAAACCTTAGATTCTACAGAGAGGCATTTCAGAAAGAAATCTGGGAGAAGCTCACCAACAAAAAGGAGAAAGACTTTTGTCTTGAGAATGGCTGGTAGGAGACTGACTCAGCTTGTGGGAGGGGTGGTTTTCTGGTTCAAATATTTGCAAGAGGATGGGTGGAGGACATCATTTTGTGAATTGGGATGTGCAGATCCTAGTGCCAGTTTTTTTCTTTCTGAGATTATCTCCTGAAGTGACTATTCTTTTTTTTTTTTTTTGAGATGGAGTCTCACTTATGCCGCCTTAGTAGAGTGCTGTGGTATCAACAGCTCACAGCAACCTCTAACTCTTGGGTTTAAGTGATTCTCTCGCCTCAGCCTCCCAAGTAGCTCAACTACAGGTGCCTGCCACAATGCCCAGCTATTTTTTTGTTGAAGTTGTCATTGTTGTTTAGCAGGCCTGGGCTGGCTCGAACCCCCCAACTTCCGTGTATGTGGCTGGCGCCCTGCCAACTGAGTTATGAGTACCCAGCCAATGAGGCGACTATTCTTGAGGAGAAAATGCCATCCATTTGCCAGTGAAGGCTGCTTCTTGTGGGTTGCCCTTGGGGAATGGGTGGGCAGAAACAGTAGATAATAATCATTTAGCTTATTTGTAACGTTTAAGATGGAGAACTCTGATTCCTAACTCAGGAAACCTGGGAATAGAATCCTATCTCAAGCTGTAGCGAGAAATCTGGCTGGAAATAAACAGGACCACTTCTTTGGATCTCAGATTACTCATCTGTGAAATGAAACATGAATCTTGGGAGGCGCCCATAGCTCAGTCGGCAGGGTGCCAGCCACATACACCAAGGGTGGAGGGTTCGAACCTGGCCCAGGGCTGCTAAACAATGACAACTATAACCAAAATATAGCCGGGTGTTGTGGCGGGCGCCTGTAATCCCAGCTACTTGGGAGGCTGAGGCAAGAGAATTGCTTAAGCCTAAGAGATTGAGGTTGCTGTGAGCTGTGATGCCACAGCACTCTACCCAGGGCAACAGCTTGAGACTCTGTCTCAAAAACAAAAGAAAAGAAAAAAAGAAACATGAACCTTACCTTGTATAGAAATAAGGAGTATCAAATGAGAGGGTGTGTCTGGTACACATAAATACACATGGTATTTTGCATAATAAGCACCCATATGTACTAGGCCCTGGTAAGAATAGATCCTTAAGAAATATTATCCAGTACTTGTATTGGTACAAAGATGAATGAAAATGAAGGCTGACAGACCAGTTGTGCAGAAACATATTTAACTGAGTCATTGCTGGATAATAATTGATAATGTGAGGGAATTAACCAACTGCTGCCTGAAGTTTAGAAACTTCAACAAGCTTAATTTGCTAGTAAGGATGGGGATGATATCTCAGTTCCTGTGTCTAATCTGGAGCCTATACCTTTCCTAGACCAGGTCATAATTCTACCTATCTAATCTTCATGTAAAAACAAAAGGAATCAAAGAAACAAACAACAACAGAAAACCTCTCCCTTTTTTCCTTAATCAGGTATCTGGTTCTTAGTCAACATCATTCTAATGGCAGCTACTGTGCTGGAGGAAGGAGGATGTACCGGACCTCCAGGACCCCGAGGCCCTCCTGGACGTATGGGATATCCTGGTTTTCCAGGGCCTAAGGGTTATATGGGTGAGAAATGTATTTCTTCTGCCTTGTATTTTCTCCTCTCCTTTTATAATTTTAGTGGGAAAGCCATTAATTTCCATGGACCCAGCAGCTTGGGGCATTCAGGATGAAAAGAATCTAAAGAAAATAGTTAGCTGTTGGATTGGGTTCCAAGGCAAGGTGACTGGTTGCCCCAATTACAGGAGTTGGGGAGACTTCCCTAGTACTGGAGGTCTGAAATTCATACGTGTAAGGTATGATGGGAACAGGTGGTAATTAGAGTCAGAACCACAAATCTACTGACTGTCTGGTAAACAGCAAGAACAATGAGTGGGATTGTTAAATTTAGTACCATCCAATGAACTGAACTTTGTGTACCATCTGAAGAACTGCCTTTCCCTGGGCAGTTAAGGCCCCAGAACTAATTATTATGAAGAAGATTCCAGCTGATGAGCATGAGGGTCTGGCATCAAGAGTCTTCATAGATCCTCTCTTGGTTGGACCAAAAGGGGACTCAAGAAATCTCATAATTCTATGTAGGCTCTTGTCCTTATCCATGGCCAATACCCAAGAGGGTTAGATTTCATGATCCAAAGTCCTGGTCCCAAGAATTAGATATCCAGGCAATTTTATTTCTCATTCTCAGCAAGACTCTCATTAACAAGAATTAGTTCCACCTAAATCAGTACTAAGAAATCATGTTGTTCTGCCTTTACTGTTACCTTTTCCCTGAAAGAGCCCAGGAAGTAAAAATCTTCTCAAGACATGGAAGTCAAAGAAATGAATAACAATTGACATATGTTAAGCCTTAATGTTCACTAGGCACTGCTAAGTACTATTAATGAGTTGTCTCATTAAAACATCACAGGAGTCATGTAAGAAATAACTAACTTTATTCCTCCCATTTTATAATGAAGAAATACAGCCCTAAAAAACGTTAGTTGACATTAACAAGATGACATAACTGGTTAATTTCAGAGACGTGGCTTGTAACCATTTAAAGCATACATCTCTTAACCAGGATGTCATAAAAAAGAAGTTAGCAGTTGCACAGATGAACCTTCCTGGCTCTATGCTTCTCAGCGGTGCTTCTCCGCTTTTTCAATGGCTACCAGGTTTCCCAGGAATGCCAGGAATGCCAGGACTTCCAGGAGAAACGATACAATGTCCCTGCAAGAAGACATCAGCCTTCACTGCGAAGCTCAGTGGCAAGCTGCCGTCACCTGCCGAGTCCGTCACCTTCACGGAGGTGCTGTACAATGACCAGAAAGACCTGAAGGAGGACACTGGGGTGTTCACCTGCAGGGTACCCGGCATTTACCATTTTCATCTCGATGTCGAACTTCAGCACTGCAAGATGACAGTTTGGCTGATGAGGAACCAAACTTCAGTCTTTGAAAAGCGTCAGACCTCCACCCAGGAGGTCAGAAATCTCTCTGGCGCTGTGACCCTGCCACTGAGCACAGGCGACAAGGTCTGGCTACAAGCAGAAGTGAAAACTGAGGAGCCTGGCCAAGCCAGTGTTACAATCTATTTCTCAGGTTTCCTGGCATAGTTTTGGTCTCTGTATAAGAAAGATAAACCCCTTGTGATTCTACAGCCTACAATAAACAAACACACAAACAAATAAATATGATGCACCATTATCTTGGCTTGATTTACTTCCCTCAGCATGGTGAGATTTTATTTAGAATTTTAGTAGCTTTTAAATACACAGGTAGGTTTGGTCACAGTGAACTTGTGCCTTAAAATGCTACCTAAGAAATCAAGAAATTATTTCAATTAAACCTCCATTATTGGCTTTGCCATATGTTTAGTTTTGAGTGGCCCCTCTAAAACTCATGTTGAGACTTAATCCCTAATACGAGACACAGAGCCTTTAAGAGGAGATTGCATGGGTTAATCCACTCATGGGTTAATAAATTAGTGAGTTATCATGGCAAGGGAACTTGTGGCTTTTCCAGAAGAGAAAGAGGGCACATGAGCCCTTCAACCCCCTGCCTTGAGATCCCTAAGGACTCTGCAGAGTCCCCACCACCGAGAAGGCTCTCACAGATGTGACCCCTCAGTCTTGAACTTCTCAGCCTCCATGACCATAGAAAAAAATGGCTGTTCTTTTTAAATTACCCAGTTTCAGGTATTCTGTTACAAGCAATAGAAAATTGACTGGGGTATCAACATTACAAATTAAATGAGAAAATTATACAGTCATTTAAAAGGACAATTAAAAACATTTGGCAAAATATGAAAACATTAAAACATATTCATGATTTAAAAATAACTCTTTAAAAATAAAGACTAGAAGGGAGTTTTCTTAATATGATAGAATTACTGCCTCAAAATTACCCACAGAACACATCCCCCAGTAATGAAAGCTTTCATATTACAACCAGAACTAATATTCTCCTATCAAGTCTATTTAACTTCATACTAGAGATCCCCACCCATGGAATAAGGAAGGAAAAAATATAAGATATATAAAATTTAAAAGTGATAATCAAGTTTCTTATTACATCTGTGTGTGAATTCAAGCCAAAAATAATTTATTTATATATTCTTAATGAGAATTCATTACATATTTTGTATATAAATTGAACTTAAGAAATCTAATTTGTTTTTATTTAGCAGAATCCATTGACTAGAACATGATTCAAAACTATTATCATTTGGGCGGCACCTGTGGCTCAGTTGGTAAGGTGCCGGCCCCATATACTGAGGGTGGCAGGTTCAAACCCAGCCCCAGCCAAACTGCAACAAAAAAATAGCCGGGCATTGTGGCGGCTGCCTGTAGTCCCAGCTACTCGGGAGGCTGAGGCAAGAGAATCACCTAAGCCCAGGAGTTGGAGGTTGCTGTGAGCTTGGTGATGCCATGGCACTCTGCCCAGGGCAATAAAGTGAGACTCTGTCTCTTAAAAAAAAAAAAAGGAAAAACTATTATCATTTAAGTAGCATTAAAAAATAGCAAATGTGTCTATGAATAAACCTAACAAGATTGTGAAGACTATTAAATTTTGTTGGGTTTATTGTATTACAGAGAATAATATGAAAGTTTATTTGAACAATTTGAAAAAATAGTTGGGCATGGTGGCTCATGGCTGTAATCCTAGCACTCTGGGACCTGAGGCTGGTGGATAGCTTGAATTCAGGAGTTTGAGACCAGCCTGAGCAAGAAAGAGACCCTGTCTTTAAAAATAGCTGGGCGTTGTGGCGGGCACCTGTAGTTCCAGCTACTTGGGAGGCTGAGGTGAAAGGATCACTTGAACCCAAGAGTTTGAGGTTTCTGTGAGCTATGATGTCACAGCACTCTACGGAGGGTGACCAAGTGAGACTGTCTCAAAAAAAAAAAATTGAAAAAATAAATGAAAAGAAATCCTATTCATGGATTTATTTAAAAATAAATAACTCATGTAGCTGAAGCTGGTCTCAAACCTGTGAGCTCAGGCAATCCGCCCACCTCAGCCTCCCAGAGTGCTAAGATTATAGATGTGAGCCACCGTGCCTGGCCTGCCTTTGATTATTTTATGAGGATGTTTTCATGATATTAAAATCTAGACTATAAATAGCTCTATAAACATAGGTATGACTAATTGTACTATAGATAAATAACTACAAATGCCATAAAAGTCAGGGTGAAGAAGTTGAGGGTATCCAGACTGTTTTCTGGAAACATGTCTAAAAGCAGGATCTAAGGTTGTGATTAGGGATAAACCTCATCTGTTTCTGACAATTGTTCTAGGGAAACATGTCTAAAAGCAGGATCTAAAGTTGTGATTAGGGATAAACCTCATCTGTTTCTGACAATTGTTCTAGGGAACAATGAGGAAAATGTAGCTGCCTATGGCACTAAAATCACACATGACCATAATTCTTGTGAGATAAAATACATCTTTAATTGGATTTAAAGAAAACTTTCATCGTATATCTGTGGCCTGGCCAACATTCCCACACTCTAAAACCATGCTGATATTTGAACAAAAGATCACTCATTCTGAGCAACAGAGGTCTGATGCTTCTATCTTTTCCTTTCTTTCTCTCCCACCATTATTAGTAAGTGGAAATTAACATTAGAGTTATGTTTATTTCCCATGGACAGAGAATGTTATTCCTGTCCTCACCTCTTGACCACCACCACATACACACACACACACACACACACACACACACTCAGTCTTAGAAGCCCAAAGTAGGTAGAGTCAGTTTTTTGTTTTATGTAATGTCGTTTCATCCCTATATAAGGATAAGAGTGTCTTCTAAACATGGTTGAAATATTGAGTGGAGAAATACATATAGAAAGGATCTTGGAAGGTATAATGTGCCATGCTAATATTCTTTATCATTAGCAAAGATTTTTATAATCAGAAACACCTAAAAATTTTGAGAAAAGAAAAACTTCTTTGTTTCCTTAACATTTTTCAAAATAACTCAAAAATGTTGGCAAAACAATACATCGCTCTCTAAATATTTGTGAATATTGTGAATCTCTTTTTTGAGAATAGAATGGCTTGAGCAAAGTGTTCGTGTGTATAGTTTAATTTCCCCTCAGTGTTCCCCATCTCATACCATAAATACACTTACTAAATGAACGAAGAAATGGTTGATCAAGTGCTAAGTTAATAGCACAAGTTTGAATTGAAACTAAGTCAACTTCTAGTAACAAGAACAACATTATAAGCATAATGTTAGCAGCCTAAATATTTAATGAGCTGGTGACTGTGCTAAGTATGCTTGGTTTTCATTGTTTCAAAAACTTTTGAGTACCTAGATGTGGTAGATCAGTGGGAGGTTTCAGAGTTAGACTAAAAACCAAAAGTAAAAGATACAGTTCTTGCTATCATAAAAAAAATTATCAGAAGAGGCAGACATTAATCTAAGAATTATAAAAATGTAAAAATAAAGCTATGGACATTTCTATAAAGAGGTAGGGAGATCACGATTTGAGAATGCATGAAAGGGGCTCTTGGCCAGTTATTTTTTTCCTAAGAAAGCATTTCTGATTCTGACTGGGCACAAAACCTGTGAGGTATGTGGAGAGAAGCGTTCCAGGCAAAAGTAGAGAAATGAATAAGCAGAAAGGCTTTATGGTGGTGGGAACCATAGGATATTTGAAAGACCAAAAATTCAGTGTAGCTGGAACCCAGCAAGAAGGAAGGCAGTGGTGTTCAAAGAAGGAGAAGTGTACAGTAAATACTGTTAATAAGTTAATTTTGGGGTAAGAAAAATTTGATACCATAAAATTATTTCAATCAGGCATTAATATGATGAAATTTTCTTTTGTACAATGACCCATGGGTGCATAATCTAATCAAAAGAGGCATAGAGTGGAGATCTGGCTCATGAGTTAGCACAGATAAGAGATGAAAATGATGGTATTGCTTATAGGAATGTAGAAATGTGAATTGATTTTTTGGTGGCAAGGAGGAGATAGGTTGCAAAAGCAGTGGACAATATTGCTGCTTATGGGAAAAGAAAATAATGGAAATGAATGAAGTTTTGGAAAAGGAAGCAGCCCAGCTCAGTTTGGAGTACAGTGAAAAAACAGCCCTGTGTAAGCCTCTGGATCTATACCTAATTTCTGAGGTCCTTTTGTAATATATTGCTGAGCTGTGATGAGCTCTCGTGTCTGAGTATGAACTAGATTAGGACTGTCAAGGTTAGAAATTGTTTCTTAGCTCATTGTAGATGTTTAATAGATGCAAACAGAACAGAGGAAAAAGAAATGAGAGTAGATGAAAGGAGTAATCTAGAGAAGAAAAGAAAATCAGTATATCAAGGTTGCTTTGGGCTGCATGCAACAGAAATCAGATTACAGTGGCTTAATAAAGCCAGCAATGATTATTGTCAGATACAGGGGTAAATATTCCAGGGCTGGAATAGCTGTGCAAAGATGTTATTAAGAGCTGATCTGCTTCTATCCTTCTCTCTCAAGGATAGTGCCCTTGGTCCTCATGTTTGAAAAATGGCTGCTTCCACCCAAGTCTTCTTCCAGAGGATGGCAAGGGGTGGGGTGGTGGGGAAAATGGAGAAAGAAGAGCAAAGGAAAAAAATTCAAAAAATACCAGTCACTTGAGAATTTGCTTTTTAAAGACTCAACTGGGAAGCTCCACCTGATTACATTGCATTCTCCAGAAAGTGTCACATGTCCCTGTGACCCCCCCAACCCACCCTGGTCTACAGAGAGCCTGAAGATTGTATGCCTAACAACAATTGGGTCCACTGACAACTCGAAGTTTGAATTTTGTTTGAAATACATTGAAACATGGAGTAGGCAAATGACTCCTGGAGAGGCAACTAGCACTGTCTGATGAATAGTAAGCAATAGAAATTGTTCCCCTCCTATGTATCCTTCGCTCAAACAATGGTCAAAATATGCATTCCATAGTATATATTCACAACTTAGTGCACCTTTAAGGTAATTTTCTATCTCTCAGGAATATTTGCTTTCCTAGTGGTATTATAGTTGCAGAATTGAAGAGATATTGGGAGCTATGATCAAGACTTTTTCACTCGGGAGAAAAATGTTCAGATCTAATACAGACAAAGAATAAGAACTTTCCTGGTTTTTTCTGCTTCTAGCAGCAGAAAGCTTCCAATCGGATCTGATTTCCTGACTTATCTTCCCCCAGAAGTTCCTAGGATACAGCATATATGGAAATTTGATGGGCTTTTAATAAGAAAGTGTTGACCAGTTAATGGATTATTAATCTTTATTGCTTTTAGAGATACATTCATATTGAAAAGTGGAGATATTCTTAAGTGTATTTATTCAGTGAGATTAGAGAAAAATATACTGCAGGGGGAGTTATGCTCTGAAATTTAAGTCCACTTGAGGAATTTAAGTGTGCTGTTACTCCTCAGCCAGCATGGTTTCTATAGAGCAAATACCCAAAGAACACACTTTGAATCAATCCTTTCTCATTCTCTTCTGTGCCTAGCTTGGATTCTAGCCAAACCCTGTCTCCTGCCATCAGCTGCAAGATGACAGTTCCAGAAACATGCCTGTATGTGTCTTCAGCCCCAGCTTCCTTCTCGAGGACCTGAATGCCATTCTTCATTAGCCCTAACTTTACAGCGTGCTGGAACAGCTCAATATCAAAGCCAAAGTGGTATACACCAGGGTTGACACAGGTAAACACCCCCTCGGTAAGATTGAAGTGGCTCTGATGGTTATGCAGAACTTCCTTGAAGACAATGGGCTGGAAAGGGGCTGGGAAAGCGTCCCTCAGCTTCACTGCAAAGGTTGATTTGAGTGGAGAAGGACAATTTTTAATATCTGCTGGAATCCCACGTGGTCCTGGTGATCCTGGAGAGCCTGGCGGTCCTAAACACCAAGGTAAACAGAAAGAGGAGAGAGGAAATTTGAAGTTCATGCATTTCACAATTCATGAATTTCTTTGCACTCTAATCCTCCTTACTAACACTCGTTTACACTTCAAGGATCATCTTAAGCATCATTTTTCTGAGGAAGTCTTTCTGTCTCCTATGCCATCATAATAGCAGAATACAGTGTTTAGTCTGACCATAGCAGTTATCATAATGACTAGTAATCTCTCCCCTAAGTACCTGTTTTGTTTCCATTAACAGAAAACGAGCTGATGCTTTTCTTAATTTTATTCCTAAAGTACTACCATACAATGTCCAGCCTGGAGTGGTGCTCATGATGTATTCATGTTCTAGAGCAATGGCCATGCAGTTGCTTAAATTGCTTTTGCAAGTTAATTTCCTGTTTTCTCATATGATTTTATTATCACAAACATCAAAGAAGGACTATTCTTAAGAAATATTGACCCAGGGAAGTCTCTTAGACTTAATTCTTAATTGCATAATATCCAAGACAAAAGGATTATTAGAGCAGTTTTTGATCACTGGACTGTGTTAGAATCAGCTGTGGAGCATGTGAATAATCCAGTGTCCTGACTAATAATGCTGTGACCTTCTAAGTCAGAAATTTGGGGGGGTTTACTTCAGGACCCTGCGTATTAAGAAAAAGGTCTGCAGATGACTTTGGTGCACATCCAGATTTTCAAATCACAAATGAAGAATCAAATTGGTAAATAATTCCAGAGCAATTTTTCAGAGCCATGGGAGATCTCTTAATATTGTATGTGCAATAGATTTTGGTAAATATCAATCCCTGGATTTATAGGAAAGATATAAGCATTCCAGTGTTGTTAACAGATGAGCACAGAAATCAATAAATGTGATTCACCACATAAACAGAAGCAACAATAAAGACCATATAATCATCTCCATAGATACAGAAAAAGTATTAAATAAAATTCAGCACACTTTCATGATAAAAACTCTCAACAAACTAGGCATAGAAGGAACATACCTCAAAATTATAAAAGTCATATATGACAAACCCATTGCCAACATTACGCTGAATGAGGAAAAGTTGAAAACATTGCCCCTGGGAACTGGAAGAAAATAAGCATACCTATTGCCACCACTTTCTATTCTATTCAACATAATGCTAGAAGTCCTACCCAAAGCAATCAGGCAAGAGAAAGAAATAAAGGGCATCCAAATCAGAGAAGAGGTGGTCGAATCATCCCTGCTAGCCAACAATATAATCTTGTATGGGGAACACCCTCAAGACTCCAACAAAAGGCTCTTAGAATTGATAAATAAATTCAGCAAAGTCTCAGGTTATAAAATCAATGTACACAAATCAGTACCATTTCTATATACTAATAATGGTCAAATTAAGAGTCAAACCAAGAACTCAATACTGTTTACAATTGCTACAAAGAAAATAAAATTCATAGTAATGTATTTAACTAAGGAAATAAAATATTTCTACATGCAGAATTGCAAAATGCGGATAAAATAAATTATAGATGACACAAACAAATGGAAAAACATCATGCTCAGGATTGGTGGATTCAACATCATTAAAATTGCCCAAAGTGATTTAAAAATTCAATGCAATTCCCATGAAAATACCAATGTCGTATTTCACAAATCTAGAAAAAATCATCCTCGACTTTGTTTAGAACCAAAAAAGAGCCAGACTAGCCAAAGCAATCTAAGTAAAAACAACAAATCTGGAAGAATCACATTACCTGACTTCAAATTGTACTACAAGGCTATAGTTATGAAAATAACATGGCACTGGTATAAAAGTAGAGGTATAGAGCAATGGAACTGAATAGAGAACCCAGATAAAACAATATGGTAATGGCCAACTGATCTTCAACCAAAGCAGACAAAAACATACACTGGAGAAAGCATGCCTCATTCAATAAATAGTATTGAGAAAATTGGACAGCAACATCTACAATTAAACAGGATACCTGTCTCTTGCCATATACAAAAATTATTTGAAGATGGATTAAGGACTTAAATGCAAGGCATGAAACCTTAAACATTCTAAAAGAAGACATAGGAAAATTATTCTAGACATAGGCTTAGGTAGAGAATTTAAGACCCTAAAGGCAAACATAGCAACGACAAAAATAAATAAATGGGACTTAATTAAACTATAAAGCTTCTGCATAGCAAAAGAAATAACCAACAGAGAAAACAGACAACTTATAGGATGGGAGAAAGTATTCACAAACTCTACATCCAATTAAGGGCTGATATCCAGAATCTACGAAGAACTCAAACAAATCAGAGAGAAACGAACTAAACAACTAAACAAACCACCCCATTAAAAAGTGGGCAAAAGGCGTGAAAATAATATTTTCAAAAGAAGATAGACAAATGGCCAAGAAACATATAATCAACATTGCTAATCATCAGGGAAATGCGTATTAGATCCATAGTAAGATCTACCTTACCCCTGTCAGAATGGATATTATTAAAAGGTCAAAAAAAAACAATAGATGCTGGCATGGATGCAGAGAGCAAGGGACACTTATGTACTGTTGGTGGAACTGAAAATTAGTGAAAACTATGGGAAACAGTATGGAAATTCCTCAGAGAAACAGATGTAGACTTACCATTTGACCCAACAATCCCATTACTGGATATCTACCCCAAGGAAAAGGACGGCTGCACTCAGATGTTTATCAAGGCACAATTCATAGGTACAAAGATACAGAATCAACCTAAGTGCCCATCAATTCATGAGCAGATAAAGAAAATGTGAACATGTGATATGGGCACTACCTAGCCATGAAAGAGAATGAAATAATGTCGTTTGTAGCCATCCGGCTGGAACTGGAGGCCGTTATCCTAAGTGAAGTATCTCAGGAATGGAAGAACAAATACCACATAATTCTCACTCGTAAGTGAGAGCTAAACAGTAGGTGCAATTGACCACAAAGAGGTGTAAATGACATTGGAAATCAAGAATGGGAGAGTGGGAGGGAGTTAGGGATAAAAACTTAACTATTGGGTGCAAGAAGCACTATCCTGGTGATGGGCACAATAAAAGCCATCACATCAGCATTGTACAATGAATCCTTGTAATGAAAACATTTGTACCCTCTTAATAGTTTGAAATTAAAAAAACAAGTAATATAATATCTTGTACTTAAAAAAGTGGATGAGTACAGAGCAACTCTGCCATTTTACTTTTATTTTTATTTTAGATTAATTTGAGGGTATACCTCTTTGAGTCGGGACATAACTACAATAGGGACTATATCTAACCAATGCAAACACTGCAACTTAGCTCTGCCACTTTGATGAGTATACCAATTTAAATGCTATCTCAGCTATGACAGAGGTTTTAGATGAGTTATATAGTCATCAAAGGGTGGCTTCTTCAAGACCCATCTCTGACGTTCTTCTGGGGTAAAATCTCAGCATGTATTTTAAGGTCCTAGGTTCTCAAGTAGGGTTCCACCCCAGAATTCTCATCTAAGTCACTACTGACTGTCAGCAACACTTGGATATTTTTTACTGAGTTTATGGGTATTTCAAAGAAGGAGAAATGATCAATGAAATTTGAAAACAAACATTCTCTCACCTGTGGGGCCAGGTGCCCCTGGAATACCTGGGGGCCCTTGAAATCCTGGGAGTCCTGGAGCATCACAGGGCTTTGACACTTCTGCAGAGCTGGCATCAGCCACAGCTGTTACAATAGTCAGAGACAAAATCCAGGCATCTACGACAGGAGATCAATGGATAAAAATTGACATAAACTGCAAGACAGTGCGCTCTTTTTGAAGGACTATGTTCTCAACACTGTCAGAGGGAAGCAAATTCTTGCAATCCTAAAAAATAAGTGCGCATGCGGTCATATCCATGCCCTCCCCCACCTTCCTTTCCCATGGGGCACCATGTGGGCCAAGGCCGTCTATAGTCCCCTTGTGTTTGATGTTACTTGCTAAAACCTGAACTTCTGCTGACCTAGGGGTTTTCTTGAGGACACCCAGGCCTCCTGACTCTAAGTATTGTAAGTGGCGTTATCCTTATAATGCCTAGGCACCTAGAGCCCACACAATTAAGCATGGAGTTTCCTCAAAAACGAGCCAATTGGGCATCTCATCTACTACTCACCACTTACTAAATGCTTTCCTCCCAGCTTCAGAGGAATTTCCCTCTGAAGGGAAACCCTCAGACTTCTTCCAAGGCGCTATGCACACTCTCCCCTGCCTCATCTTTCCATCTGCTTCTTACTTTGCGTTTCTTACCCTGGAGTGTGATAAAACCACACACTGTTTGTGTCTGTTCCCTTTAAAGGATCGATGAGCTACTTGAGGGAACAAGGGTGGTTATGAAACCCATAACATAGTCTATAATATATAAAGTTTTATTGTTGTATTTCTAAGTGGCTGGCAAGAGAACCTGTTCAATGAATGTGCCCATGATAACATATTCATGTTGAACAATGGAATGGCATTCAATTGTTTTTGAGCCAAAGACCTTCACTTCAGTCTGAAATATTGAAACACAAACATGGTCATTGCAAATGTTCAAAATGATGGCTTCGGTGTGGGAGGGGAAGGGTCAGTTGTTTTTTCCTCCCCCTATAGTACTGAAAGCATATTATACTTCATTTTTAAATGCTACACAGGGTTATGGAAAATATATTCTGCACTCAAGTGTCAACTTGGTAAATAGGCAGTGTGCTGTGGTGAAAAGCATCAGAACTTGAGCATCTTACTTAGTTTCTCTGAGTCCATTTCCAACCTGTTAAGGGGCATAACGACAGCTGTCCACGAAGGTTGTGGGAGCAATTCATGATAATTTATATAAAACATAGAATGCAGTGCTGAACATCAGAGAGACTCTCAATAGTTGAGAATATATGCACAGGGTGCATTTCCAAGAATTTCACATTTCCTGAGCAACGTAATTACAACACAGATGTGAGAAGAGAATCTGGGAAGGCAGGTACCTCTATTTATGGGTTACCAGCACATTCAGGCACTGTAGGAAGTTGTCCCAGAGGAATGCAATCCATCCTAACATTAATGAAAGGACTTTGGTAAGCATATATGCCCAGGTGCTAATACTTTAATTGGCAACAATATCTTTTTGATGAAAAAGCATAAAGCTATACACTGTACATCATAAAAATGTTGTCATTTTAAATAATTTTTAGTAGATGTAGTGATTCTCAGTAAACTTTCAGAGTTGCACAACCACCCCTACAATGCAATTATAGAATATTTCTATCATCCCCAAACAGCCTTCTAGGCCAATTTGGAGTCTTCCCTGGTACCAGTTACAGCTGCAGGTGGCCGCACTCTCTTCCACAGGTGAGCTGGCCCTTCATAACTTTCTGGGCAGCAAAGCTGATCCTGATTTATGATTTTCCTGACACTTTATGAAAAGGACAAGAGGAGGAATCACTCTTTTGTTTAAACATGTTTTCCAGAGTTAGAGAGTGGGAAGTTCAATCCTAGTTCTGCTGCTTCCTTCCTAGATCAGGCCCAGGCCTCCTTCCCTGCCCTTAGCGTCCTGGCTAGAGGGGTGCAGTAAAGGCTGCGTCCCATGCTAGGAGGCTGTGTAAGCCTTAAAGGAGTGATGTATGAAAAGGGTCTGGCGGTTCGGCGCCTGTGGCTCAACGGGCTAAGGCGCCAGCCACGTACACCTGAGCTCGCGGGTTCGAATCCAGCCCTGGCCACTAAACAACAATGACAGCTGCAACCAAAACATGGCCGGGCATTGTGGCGGGCACCTGTAGTCCCAGCTACTTGGGAGGCGGAGGCAAGAGACTTGCTTAAGCCCAGGAATTGGAGGTTGCTGTGAGCTGTGATGCCACGGCACTCTATCCAGGGTGACAGCTTGAGGCTCTGTCTCCAAAAAAAAGAAAAAGAAAGAAAGAAAAGAAAAGGGTCTGGCACTATGTCTAGACAGGTGGGTGTCTCTAAGTGTATGTTACGGCCCCTAGCAGCCCCCTTAGCTCCTAGGCATGCATTCCTGCTGGTTTCTGAATGGGAAAGGCTTCCCACTTAAATGGTCCTGATCTCACACATGTCTGTCAATGTCCTTTTAAGGTAGGTCTAAAAAGTATCTGGTTTCGGGACATTGTTCCTTCATGTCTCTGATCTGACCTTGATGACCACTCTGTGGAGTGGAGAAGAACTTGGTATTGTATTCTTCGTTACAGAGAAAGGGAGACAGAAAGCCGGCAAGGGACAGTGGGTGGACTCTCCCAAGGTCAACCTAGTACTTGAGGGACCAAGTAGGAAACTTACTTTCTCGATTCTTAATTTTTCTTTCTTTCTTTTTTTTTGAATAAATTAAAAAATAACTAAATCTTTATTTTTTAAAATGAAAATATAGGAACTCTGTTTGTGAAGCACAAATAATTATTTTCTTGTGAATATTTTAAATAGGAATTTAGAAAACGGCCAAATAAACATTGTAAGTGTTAAATTCCTATTTAAAATTTCTATTTTTTTTCTTTCCTTCAATAATATTGGAGGGTCTGAGACTGAGTGGAGATATAGTATAGACTCATTAACTCTCCCTCCTGTTAATTATCCCCAGCACGAAGACACAAAGTCCACATACAATATGTCATTTGAGATACGTTTGCACTAAAACCACGACAGACACCATTCGATTTTGTTCAGCATGTGTAACATTAACCTCAGCATATTCCTTAGGGCCACTGCAACTGCAACACAAAGCCTCACAATGAATTTGTTGTAAGTATTTGTTCAAGAAGTTGATTATGCCACTTCACATCCTCTAGGTAAAAGCTTTTGGCATAGATTTCCCTCTGATGTAAGTTCAATTTTCCCAAGTATTTGCTGCATCTTTCTTTGATGCACAATGTTAATTACATAAGTTGCTCCATTTCCTTTTTAACTTGAGTGTTTTCCACCACTAAGCATCTCAAATCCAAATTTTTAGGGCCCATCGATCCATGAATAGATTAATAAATTGTGGTACATTGTATGCCATGGAATATTACGTAGCCTTAAAGAAAGATGAAGACTTTATCTCTTTCATGTTTACATGGATGGAGCTGGAACATATTCTTCTTAGCAAAGTATGTCAAGAATGGAAGAAAAAGTGTCCAATGTACTCAGCCCTACTATGAAGCTAAGTTATAGCTTTTATATGAAGGCTATAACTCAATTATAGCACAAGAATATGGGGAAAGGGGCAAGGGAGGTGAGAGGAGGGGAGGGAAGGGAAAGGGGAGGTTGGGTGGAGAGAGGGTAAATGGTGGGATTACACTTATGGTGCATCTTAGAAGGGTACGGGTGAAACCTACTAAATGCAGAATACAAATGTTTTCATACAATAAACAAGAAAATCCCATGAAGATTATGTCAAACAGTTGGATGAAAATATTTCGGATTGTATATGCAGCCAGCACATTGTACCCCATGAATGCATTAATGTACACGGCTATGATTTAATAAAAAAAAATGGAAAAAAATTTTAAAAAACACAAATTTTTAGGTAAAATTTTAAATTGACCTAGATACCAAGCAGCACTAAACTATGTTTTAACCTATCAGTCTATTCATAGGCACTTCTGTTGCTTTCTCGTTTTATTTTTTTCACTCCTAGTGAAAAATGTTGACTTAGTAGTATTTTTCTAATTTATTGTATGATTACACATTAGGGACCTTGAATACTCCATAGAACAAGGTGAGAGGGAGAAAGAGCGAGTGCTGACAGATAGTAAGCACACACGTGAAGGAAAAATGTACCAATATTTTGCTTTTGTCAGGCAAAGACTGAAAACTTCACCCTGAAATTAGCATTTACAGTGAACACCGCAGAAGTTAGATTTTAATTCTATATAAGTAGATAAATAGTGAAAGAAGTTAGAAAATTTTCAGAGGAGAATTCAAGCATGTGGGGCAAAGACAGAAGAGACAGAAGGAATCAGAGAGGAGAAAGTGACAGAGGAAAAATGACGGGGACACCCAGAAGGGCAGACAGAGAGACAAAGAGGGGTCCATATGGAGATGAGGACAAAATTGGGGACAGGAGATTTTGCCGGTGTTGAGAGATTTGACTGCAGGGATCAGAATATTAACATTGGTTTATATATCAGAGTACCAACACAGGAGTCACGTTCTATATAGTCAAATGTATGAAATTTTTTCATCATCTGCCTTTTTGTTTTTTTAATGTCGTAATTCCTCTCTTCATTCCTAATTTGCATACAATGAAATGGATTACATATTGGCAACATAAGGTTCAGCCCACATTGATCTTCTATTTTTACTTCCTTCTATCAGCCACATATGATTGAAGAGGCTGAAATGAAGTCTATCATTTTGGGCAGTGTTACAGGAAAACCGCATCTCAAGATTGTAGTGATAATAAAATGAATCTCAAGTGACAGCAGGAGAGAGCGCTGTGGGTAGTTCTCTGTATCCAATGTGGAGTCCATTTCTTTGCCATCAGTATTGATCACACTTACCTATAATTCCCATGGTGAGACCTCTTCCTCCTTCCCTCCGCATCCTGGTACATAGATGGAATTTTTGTAAGAATATGCCTTCAGTTGTTCTGTTCTTCTCTCACCTGCTTGTCTTTCAAAGCTATAGAGAGATGTTATACTAAATCAATTTCTTTTAGCATTTAATTTGTTGCTCTTGTCTGAGGCCAATGACCTTAGTTAGTTTTTAACTAGAGTGAAGTTGTGCCAGTTGTTGTTCAAACATAAGCTCTATTTGTTATTTCTCCATTTCTCCTCTTGATTATCTTCTTTTGCATTATTGGCTCATAATGTAGGGGGTGGGGAACCTGTGGCCTTAGGGAAACTTGTGGCCTTCCTGGTCTTCAAGTGCTACCTTTTGACTGAATCCAAATTTTATATAACATATTCTTTCATTAAGAGGGGTGGAGCAGGGTGGCGCCTGTGGCTCAAAGGAGTAGGGCGCCAGCCCCATATGCAGGAGGTGGTAGGTTGAAACCCAACCCTGGACAAAAACTGCAAAAAAAAAAAAAAAAAAAAAAAAAGGAGGGGGTGCAGCAGAGAAAGATGAAGTTTTTCTTGCTTCCGTTGGTGCCAAAAAAGAATAATCTTAAAATAAGAAGGCCTCAGGTTCCCCACTCTTATATCACAATACATTATTATTTTTCTTGTTTGTAATAACTATCGTTTAAAACAAAGTGATATTGTTCTGGTCAGGTGCAGTGGCTCACACCTATAATATTAGCACTCTAGGAGGCTGAGGTAGGAGGATCCCTTGACTTTAGGAGTTCGAGATTAGCCTGAGCAAGAGCAAGGCCCTGTATCTACTTAAAAAAAAAAGAAAAAAAGGAAAATGAAAAATTATCCAGGCATTGGGGTGGGTGCTAGTTATGCAAGAGAGTGGGTGTTAGTTATGCAGGAGAGTGAGTACTAGTTATGCAGGAGAGTTACGCAGGAGAGTGGGTGCTAGTTATGCAGGAGAGTGGGTGTTAGTTATGCAGGAGAGTGGGTGCTAGTTATGCAGGAGAGTGAGGCAGGACGATCACTTGAACTCAGGAGCTAAGCTGATGTCACAGTACTCTAGCCTGGGTGACAGAGTGAGACTATCTCAAAAAAAAAGGACTATCGTCCCATAAATTTACTATTTCTGGTAATCTTAACTCCTTCATGTAGATCTAAGTTTCCTTTTCAAGCTGATTTTTCAAGATTATTTTTACTGAACATACAAATCTAGGTTGGCAGTTAACCTCGTATTAACCCAAATAATATGAGAAAATGTCTGTACCCATTTTACTAATTTTAAATATAAACATGTATATATATATTCAATGGCCCTGAAGTTTCACTCTGAAGCATAGAAAAAAATGAGCATATTTATGTTATAAAAGACATAAACAATAATGTGTGCGGCAGCTTTATTCAGAGTAACCCACTCCCGAAGGCCACTCAAACAGCCATGAATAGAAGAGTGAGTAAACAAAAGATGGTATAATCACACAATGAAATGCTACACGTTTCTATAGAAAGACATACTATATTACCATGATGAGAGTATAGGTGAATTTCAGAAACATTATGAAGAGTGGGGAAAGCGACAAAGATGTGATATTTTACTATGTCATTCATATAAAGTCCAGAAGGAGGCAAAAATAACTGAGAGTGCTGAAAATCTACATAATAGATGAGATGCCACAGATGTGCTTATAGCCTGAAAGGGCCCAGGGAAACTTCTGGAGTGACAGAAATGTTCTATTATTAACCTGGGACCCTGCCTGTGTACATGGATAAAAATGAATCAAGCTGTTCACTTTAGATTTGAGCATTTAATGGATTTAATTTATACTTCAATAATTTAAAAAGAAAACAGCCAAGATTTAAACAAAAATCTAGTCATAAGTAGGACAAGGCTGGCAAGATGCTCCTGGAAGTCTGTAAGGACTTTGGCCACTTCTGACCTCTTGCTTCATCATGGAATATGTGGCTTTTTTTTTTTAATTTTAACTTTATTCAAATTAATACGAGGGTAAAATATGTAGGTTACATTGTTCTAGCTTCCAGGGTCAAGTTCCATGTGTAGAAGAGCCCCTCACCCAGGGAGCATGTTATACACCCTCACAATGTGCACATTAGGTAAGATCCCACCTCATGTTCCCCCCCCACTAAATGTCCTCCCCCTTTCTTCCCCCCCCACTTCCCTATACCACTGAACCTGATTATAATAGTGTTTTATTGTTCTTATAAACGTGTAATTGTTTATATATTGATTTCATATTAGTATGGAGTACATTGGATGTTTATTTTTCCATTCTTAAGATACTTTACTAAGAAGAATGTATTTCAACTGCATCCAGATAAATGCAAAAGGTGCAAAGTCTCCATCTTTTTTAATAGCTGAATAATATTCCATAGTATACATACACCACAGTTGGTTGAGCCATTCATGAGTTGATGGGCACTTAGGTTGCTTCCACAACTTGGCAATTATGAACTGAGCTGCAATAAACATTCTAGTGCAAATGTCTTTGTGGTAGAATGTTTTTGGTTCTTCTGGGTAGATACCTAGTAATGGGATTGCAGGGTCAAATGGAGGATCTACTTTTAGATCTTCAAGGATTCTCCATACTTCTCTCCAAAAAGGCTGTCTTAGTTTGCAATCCCACCAGCAATGTAGAAGTGGAATATGTGACTTTGGTTTGAGGCCTGCAAGGTATATGTTGCAGCTCCCAGAAATGTATCTGCATTCTTCAAAGGAAGAAATTTAGAGAGCAAAAGGCAGAGGCCAAAGGCCAAAGACACAGGCAGTTGAGCTTTTCCCCTTTGCACATGTATCCGGAAAGCACTAGTAACTTTCCCTGCACTGGAATGTCGGTGTTTCTTATGGACACTCAGAATGTAAGAGAGGCCAGTGTCATGGAGCCAACTCAAACAAATTAGCTAGACTAGAAATAGAAGAATAGAAATGAGATAGAAGAAAGGGAGAATGGCTATTGGGTAAGTAACTAGTGGTCTGAAGTAAATTAAGAATCTAAAAACTATGAAGCCATAAAATTCTCTCACTTCTGTCTTTGGACCTCTACCCTCGAGTACCGCCAGCTACCCAATTAATTGCTTTAGGGTAATCATCCAATAGAAAACCCCTCCATTTAGTCTTTGTCCCGGGGGTATTTACTTTTATGTTCTTATACTTAATTCCCAAGGCAGGTTAGGGAAGGGATGAGCAAGACCTTTGTCCCTAAAAGAGGAAAAAGAAAAGCCTTAATAAAGGAATTGAATGCGAGTTTACAAGGCGTTGTCAACAGCAAACTGGTTGGGCAGCTTGCTATCTCATTCTGCTTTATTGTTAGTTTTGGTTTTTCACCACACATTTACCACCCAGGGTCTTAAATTTTGAGAATGACAGATAAGAAATTCTTGACAAATTAATGAGCAGTCTTCATTGGTTTTGGTGATTGCTAATACACTCATTTTGCCCAGCTCAGCCATTGTCAACTTTGTGAGCTGATCATGATTTAGGGAACCAGAGGGAATACTGAGAGGAATGGAAGCTTCTTTTCTTATATTCAGAGGTCCTTGAGGGCAAGGCATATGCTACTAGTTCCAGCTTCTGAATTTCCATTGAGCAAATATCCATAGAACATGGTTGGTGTATTCCCTTTTTCAGACTCTGCTTCGTCCAGCTTGGACTCCAGCCAGACCCTATCCCCTTTCTCCAGCTGCAAGATGGAACTTCCTGAAACGTGGTCATGGCCATCCTGGGCCTCTCCTCGTTTGTCCCTGACCTGGTCGCCATTCTTCATGAGACCCACTTTTACAGCATTCTGAAACAGTGCAATGTCAAAACCAAAGTGGTATATTCCAGGGACGGTGCAGGTGAACACCCCTGTGGCCAGGTCGAAGTGGCCCTGATGGTTGTACAAAGCCTCCTGGAAGACAAGGGGCTGGGAGGGGCCTGGGAAAGGTCCAGCCCTCTTTACAGAAAAAGCAGATGGTGGTAGGGGTGGGCACTTCGTAACATCTCCAGGTGGCCCACGTAGTCCTGGCAGTCCTGGTACACCTGGGGGTCCTAGATTACAAAATAAACAGAAAATGGAATCATTTAATTTCAAGTTTTTCAGTATTTCATAGAGCATGGATTGCCCCCTCCTTCCTGCCCTTCTCCCCCTTCTAATTTACTCTCCCTTCACCTGTCAGGGCCCAATTTAACCATCGCTGCCTCCGAGAAGACTCTTTTTTCTACTCCAAACTTGGAAAAGTTTTCTTTCTTTGCCATGGAATACACATCTGGTATTTACTGTCACTGTAACTACAAAGAATTACCACAATTGCAGTCTCTCTCGTGTCTACACGGGGAGCCAAGGTCCTATTCAACTTTGTTTCCAAATGTCATTCTCAGTATTGATTTGAAAATTAGCATTTGATGTATATTCAGTGAATGAATAATCAAATGAATCAACATATGAATTGATCTTCAGGCATGCTACTCTTTGACTTGTCTTTCTATAAAGTTGGGCCATCGCTATTGAGAAGAAGTGATCTAGTCAAATCCAGGCAGAAGGCAATGGGAGTTTTAAACAGTGGTATCAAACAGGCCACCATGTTGATTATAACCATTTGGGGAGCCCCATTTCCACCCCACCACCCAGTTTCTCAGAGCCAGGCTATGCAGTGGCTCTTTAGAATCTGAATCTCTGGGAATGGAAATTAGGAACCAACAAGTTTAACCAGTTCATGGGTAATTCTGCCACCAGATTTGAAAATCATCGCCTTAGAGGGTCAATGAAGTTCAGAATTGATGGGATCTGAGCATAGCCCAGCACATCTCTCACCAGGATGACAAGAGAACTAGAGGTCAACATGCCTGCTGACCCCAAATGCCTGAAGTATCATCACCATGTGAACCTACACTTACATGTGCACTGTGTGACACACATGTGTGTGCTTTACCTTGATGCAGCACTGCAGGCTCAAGCCAAAGTTTGCACTGCACATCACCTGTGTCCAAAAACCTCTTTTAACATAGAGATTTTATTGGGATTCCAAAGCTGTGGTAGTAGATGAATAGTAGGATTTTGGGGGTTGAGAAAAAGAGACCATGGTCATTTGCTACCAAGAAATGGCTTATCTCAGTGATCCACATTCTCATCAGGTCACCTGGAGGATTTCACTAAGTCTGCGAACATTTCAACCAAAGAGAAATTGTGAAAGGCTAATAGAGGAAATAGGTTTTATTTTTCACCTGGTAGACCAGGTATCCCTGGAGCACCCATAGGCCCGGGAAATCCTGGGGGTCCTGGAGGTCCACATGGTTCAGGATCTCCCAAAGACTTGACATCAGCCACAAGTGGGGGGACACATATGGCCAAAATCCAGAAAGCTGAAGTGGAAGGAAATAGACAACATTTCAATTAGGTAAGAGATGGATTGATTACCAACTTTGCCAAGCAGCAGCATATTTTTATAACTCTAAGAAATCAATGTTATTTTGGTCTTGAGGTTCATAAAACACCACATGTATAAGCTACAAGTATTAATACTGTGACCTGTGCAGAGAAGGTTATAAGGCCCTTTGAGGTGAGATGCTCTAATACTGGGCACAAATACATTCAAGAAAATTCACTTGGAGGTGAGATGCTTTCATACTGGGCACAAATATATTCAAGAAAATCAACTATTCCTGGCTTGGCACCCATAGCACAGTGGTTAAGGTGTCAGCCACACACATGAGGGTGGTGGGTTCGAACCAGGGCCAGCTAAACAGCAATGACAGCTGCAACAAAAAATAGCTGGGCATTGTGACAGATGCCTCTAGTCCCAGCTACTCAGGAGGCTGAAGCAAGAGAATCGCTTGAGCCCAAGAGTTTGAGGTTGCTATGAGCTGTGATGCCACAGCACTCTACCAAGGGTGACATAGTGAGACTCTGTCTCAAAAAAAAAAAAAAATCAACTAATCCATCCTACTTGAAAACAATGCTGATTTTTCCAACTCGTGCCAACTCTAGAGGTTGTTTCATGTGGACTCCTGCTGTCTGTTTATAAGTTATCTTTACATAATTGGTTTGAGGAAGCTGGTTGCTATGATTATTAACACCTACTTTGCCCATGTCTTACTCTGTCTGTGTGATGAATACATATTGAACGAGTGTACGTGTGTGTTATATTTCTTTGATCTTGATGGTCAATGAAGCAATAAATACCAAACACTGAATTAGCCAGCTACTCTTTTCCAGTACCATTAGGGTTATGTTTAGTACAGTGGCCCTTATTTCACTCTGAGATGTCAAGCCAGTAAGACGAATATACATACCTATGTGCACTTGTTATATGGAATGTACTTGTTAGATGGAACTCTTAGCAGGATATCAGATCCTAGAGGATAGCACTAACTCTTCTCTTTGCCTTCAATAATTGACTATTTGCAGATTACAAATATATGCAACTAGTATAGAAATTTGTCTCAAGAAACACAATCCTCTTCAACATGATCAGTTAGACTCTTGAAAGTAGAGTGCTTTCATTAGCCAGTAACCATATTTCGTAGAACGTGCCCTCAAATTCCAGTAAGCCATCAATCACTTTCTTGGACATAAAATCTGGCCTTGATTTCTGAGTCAACTGATATCCTTTCAAAGTGGAAGGGAAGTTAAGAAAGGAAAGTTGAAAGGTGATGGAGAGGGATGTTGAGAAGAACATAGAGAAAGAGAGAGAAAGAGTGAATAAACAGAAAACAGAATCAACGGGAATAAACAGTCAACACCGGGATAGTCTGTGAAAGATCTGGGGATTAAATCAGGACAAAGTAAAGCAGAAGCAGAGACAGACACCCAGAAGAAAACCTTAACATGTAGAGAAATGTAGTACAGTACTGGTTCACTTTGATTATGACCATCTTAGTTTTGAATTTCAATATATAATTGAAATCAAAATAGTAGGTTTTATTACACATACTTTTCTTTATATGTTGTAATGACCCTGATTTAATTTGAATTACTTGGCATTAATTCTATATGGAATGCAAGGGTTTTGGCCCCTGCTCCTTCTAATTCCTCCTATTGGCAATATCCAACTGGCAAAGTCCAAAAGGTGTCTTTCTTATTGTCCACATTATGAGTAATTGCCTTCTTTTGTTCTAA
Organism: Arctocebus calabarensis; assembly: GCA_963573935.1. Classification (NCBI taxonomy): domain Eukaryota; kingdom Metazoa; phylum Chordata; class Mammalia; order Primates; family Lorisidae; genus Arctocebus; species Arctocebus calabarensis. The sequence continues at coordinate 96,009 of CAUYON010193980.1, read as the reverse complement.
CAAAAAAAGAGAAAGAAATCACTTTCAGGGAGAATAAAGTGCTTTGGAGAGTGCTCTGTACCAAGGCATTGGATTCATTTCATGATGACAGACATTAGTAAGAAAACTTACCGGCAATGACCATTGAGAGTGCTCTTCCTCTTTCCCCACACATGGAAGCTCCTTCAGTGACCACCTTCTTACCTGTCCTATTCCCGACTTATCTGCTTGATTTTTGAAACATTGCAATAGATGGCTTAATAAATTGATTTCTCTCAATATTTGATATTCTGGTCTCTTTAGGCTGAAGTCAGGGTTACTTTTTAATCTGTGTAGTTAAATATTCAAGCATCTAATGTTGGCAAAGTCCCATTCCACCCACTTCTGGCAACCACTTCCTGGGTCCTTTGAGCCCTTGAACTTTGTTTTGGCTGTTTCTTCTCTCCTCATCATTTCATCAATATCACCCTGTGAATTCTATTCCATGATAAGAGAAACAGGAGAGATGGACTATCCAACTCCAATGGATTTGGTATTTGCACATACCAACTCCATTGCATCAGATACCTGTAATCTAAATGTATAATTCTATAGGCTGGAAAAATGAGGCCCAGGGAGAGGAAGTGACTTAATGGAGCGAGTCAGGATTAACTATAGGAAAATAAAAGTTTTCTTCCTACTTTCTAGCCCAGGAATGTTTCTCTTGGGCCTCTCCCTTGCTGCTATGTTCTGCCAACTTGCCGCTTCACTATAACACTCCCTCTACTGACACTCTTGTTCATGCCAGCCAGGTTCTCTGAGCTTGCCAAGGTGAATCCCAGCTAATAAAAATGAAATTCATTGAGGGTGAGACTTTGGAAATGGTCAAATAAAAAAGCAACAATAAAACTGGGCAAAATGGCCAAAAACAAACATTTAAAACTTAGGAAAAGAGCAACACAGATAAAAAGTTGAGTATGTATTCCAAAGCATCCACTGATCATGGTTTCCCACAGTGGTTTGTTCCGCGGTGCAGAAACTCTATTTTCAGCAATAAAGGGAAAGTCAGTGCCCAGGGTCAAAGAATGACCTTTACATTGGGCAATAGAAAGCAGTCAATAGAAAACAGTCTCTAACGGGACCCAGGTATTAGACTTAGCAGACAAAATTCGAAGGAGCTGTTACATGTATGTTTCAAAAACCTGAACTTGTTATATACGCCACACATGTGTCCTAGTGCTCCCACAATGCACCTTACCTTGTATGTAGACCAAGGGCTTGTTCTAGATGGCTCCGAACAGTCCAGGTTATGTACCTGTGCCAATAAAATTTCACATTGTACCAGGAGCAGTTATAACTACTGTCCTTTTTACTCCCTAAATTGACCTTTTGGATGACAATCTATCTATCTATCTATCTATCATCTACCTACAGACACATAATTTTCTATATAGAATTATATTGGATTTTATTATATAGATTATATTACCTATAATTAAGTGCATAGTATATATATTTGGTACATATATATCTGTAACTATAAAAGACAAAAAAATTAAAAGAGAAAAAATCACTTTGAATACAGCAGGTAGAGAAGATTATATATTCTGTCTTTGTAGTTTCCAGATTTTTCTTTAAGCATTAACACCTCTCTTAATGATATGTAACTTGCACAAATTCTACAGGGAACTTTAAAGTTTACTAACCCCACAAGTAGTCTTCAAAGCCAACTTTTGGCGAGCCATTCTTTTTGTCTTATTAGGAGGATGAATCGCTCTGTGGATGTCAAACTCTCGAGTGAGTATGTGTGTGTGATCCTGAGGATGGCTTTACTCTTTTCATGATTTAAATCATTTTCTCCATATTACCTTCCATTTATTAATGCTTGTTGGGGGGATAAGGCGGGGAGATGCCTTCCAGGATGATGGTATGAAGAATCTTGCTGACCCCTTCACCAACAAACATAACTGATAAAAATTATTTTTAAAATACATTTTTAAATCTCTAGAAATTTTCCTAAATGCAAGAAGTAAGGGAAGAAATAATTTTTCAAGAAAATCTACTAAATTGTGGTGGAAAGAACAGGAGGCTTGAGCCGTAATTCATCCCCTTCTCTCCCACGCCACCCCCTGCTCAGTGTGATGGAAGCTCTGCTCAGTGGAATGGCCCGTTACTCTGGTCCCTATTCCTCCAGCTCCTGGTCAAGGCCCACAGCACCTCCCTACACCCCTACAGATCCACATTCCATAGGTTAACTTCCATGGAAGAACAACCAACAGTTCTTCCACCAAGCCTACCGATGGGAATCTCTACCTTTGACACCACAGGCTGAGAATAATGGGGACCAAGCCATCCTCACCCCAACTCACTCATAGGGCAGAGAGAGGTTCTGGTTCTGGAGAGATGAGCCAAGAACAGCAGAAGCCAACCTCCAGCCCAGCAACCTATTCATGAAACAGGAGTGTCACTCCAAGAGAAGCAGACCCCTTCTACACCCCCAACTCTGAAATGGTTCGGAGATGAACTTGCAGAGAGGGGAGCGAGACCCGGATGAACCGGGAGAGAGGGGAGGGAGAACTCTGTCACTTTCCCTGAAGGAACTAACTTAATTTCGGAAGAACATGGAGAAAGTCAAGTCTAAGGTTGTGAAAACAATGTAGATTTTGATAGGGAACACAGAACAGGGTAGAATTGTGCCAAGGCCCACAGAGGGAGCATTCAGACCAGACCAGCAACAGAGAAATCCTTCACCCCCAAACCCAATTACCAGCCAGCTTCCCACGGGCTGACAAAAAACAGCGCAGGGTCTGGGCAGTCAGGCTACAGAGGCTGCAGTCCTTGGGCAATTTCTGTGGCTGTGCTATCAAGGAGTCAGTGGACCTGTGGAAAATATGTTCTTGTGAGACACCAGCAGTGGTGCCTAAGCCAGTGCCTGTGTCACCCCTCTGCTGATTACAGGTGGTGTACCTCAAGGAGTCCTCTTTCACTCATAGAAAGGAAAAGAAGAAGTTCAGAGGATCCTGATTTGGAACTTAGTACCAGCTCAGCCACAGTGAAATAAAGTGCCACGCAGACTTCACTGATCCCTGATTTATTTTTGACTTTTTATGACACATATGGAAATCAGTTGTCACACATCAATTCACTGATGGTGGAATTTGGGGCCCAAATAAATTTAGGAAGGGCATAAGATTTCCCATTATTGTGGGCCCTGAGCATGACTTCCATCTTCTTTTCTCTTTAAAAAACAAACAAAAAAACAAATGACTAACCAAACTCGATAAATTGGAAAGTGACAAAAGGTAAAAGCAGTTTCTGTGCCTTCCTATCCAGCTTACATTCAAAATTTAAACTTAAGAAAAAAATTAAAGCTTGTCCTGATGTTTGCCTTGGGAATTTTCCAAAACCATTTTCGCTTCTCAAATCCTTTAAAGTATGTGTGTGTTTACATTTATTGTGGTAAAGACTGGCTAGACCCTTGTTTCTTACTCATCTTCTCCTCTTTGCTGTAACAGGAAAGTTGTTCTTTAAGTTTGTTAGACACAGGAATGATGCGGAAATTTAAGAGTTGGGGTTGAGGAGCTAGAGGTTAAAAATTCAGAGAGAAAAATCTATTCCCGCAAGTGGGACAAATCCCTCTGTCACCCCTAGAGGGCGCTCAGCACCCGCTGATCTAGACACAAGCAGTTTCAGGACTTACAGAAAACGGACGAGCCTGGGAAGGGATGGTGCAAAGACAGGGCAGACAGAGCTGTGGAAAAACCCAATACACAGCAAACTCCCCTGCCTTTGGGGAAACAGTCAGTGTCCATAGATGCTCTGACTTGGGCCACAGCATAGCAACTAGCATTTGGCCTTCGCCCAGTAACTCCCAGACACTTGTCTTTGGGAACAGAATGGATCTGTGTTCCACAGTGCCAGCTGCCAAAGGGGCAGCAATATGCAAGAAGGACGCAAACGTGCTATGATTCCTATTAAGTGCACACCCATCCCCTGTGCTACTCTGTTCAAGGTGCTTTACTCACACTTTCTATCTTACCCCACAGCAATGGGTAAGTAAAGTTTTATTACATTCATTTTATAGATGTGGCAGGTGAGTTACAGAGAAGGTGAGAAGCTTGCCCCAGAGAAACACAGCTTGTGTGTGTTGGAACAAACTTTAAATCCACAATTTCTCCTACCCACTCTCCATCCCCTTTCTCAGGCTCTGCAGAAGGCCATGAAAGAATTAAGTGTTGACTTCCATATGTGAAGCAAAATAGCAATGCATGATAAAAATTTTAAAATGCAAAATATGGAAGTTCAAAAAATAACAGAATTACAGGGCCAAATATAACCTTAGTGGCCATTCAGTCCCAAACACGAATCAACAGTGATTCTTCATTGCATGTTGCAAAGGACCTCTCCAGCTTCTGCTTGAATCTTTCAATTACAGGGAATTTCCTACTTTGTAAATGTATCCTTTCGCTGATAAACTGCTCTGTCAGGAAGATTGTCCTTGTGTAACCCTAAATCTGCTGCCCTGACACTGACATTTATATCCTAAAAACATCTTTTTGCAGCCACATAGTATGTGCTATTACTCATTTTTTTTTTTTTTGAGACAGAGTCCATGCTGTTGCCCTGGATAGAGTGCTGTGGCATCATCATAACTCACAGCAACCTCCAACTCTTTGGCTCAAACCATCCTCTTGGCTCAGCTTTTCTATTTTTAAAAGATATGGGGGTCTCACTCTTGCTCAGGTTGGTCTCGAACTCCTAAGCTCAAACAGTCCATCAGCCTCAGCCTCCCAGAGTGCTAGGATTACAGGTGTGAACCACCATGCCCAGCCACATTGGAAACCACAGAAGTGGCATGTAACATTTCCAGACTGTGATTATTTGTTCATATTTATTCCTTAACAAGAATTTGAAGGCAGGAAGTACATTTACCTTCACAGCCTCCATACAGTGACTGATTGATATGTTGGGGTACTCAGTAAATGTTCTGACTTCCTCATGTCAGAGATTTTTGTCTATTTTGTTCAGTTACTTATATCTGGCAGTTTTCAAGAAATATAGTATTTGTTAAATGAATGCTCTAAAAAAACATTAATTCGTATATTATTTTACATAGTATCTGTTGAGCTTATACTAAGGCCTGGAATTATTCTATTCAGAGCAATTCTACAGATGCAATCCAAAGTGTCGTTTCATTATTTTGACAGTTCAATATGATCCAACAGTGACCTTTGTTCAAAGAATCTGCATCCCTCTCACCTCCCCTTTCTATACTGTTTTGGGGTCTAGAGGTATTCTAGAGTCATTTCTAGCACAATCCAACTTGTTCTTTCTGCCTTTCATGCCAGGCTATTGATGGCTTGAAATCCTGACTCTGTTAAACAAGCCATTTGTTCTTCTGTCCAGCGTGTTGCATCCTCAGATTTGATTAGGAAACCATGAATGCTGTCACATGAAACATCAATAAAAATACTGAACTGGACAAGACCAAAGCCAGAACTCTTTAATAAACACCGCTTTTCCATGGGTTCACGTGAGTTTATTAGTCAGCATTCTCGGGACACAGCCATTCAATTATAACTCCACTTTGCAGTAACGCCATCAATATTTTGCCATTTGTTACAAAGACAGAAAGATATTTTGGTAAATGTCACATTAAAATCCACCTGCCCTCTGTCTTCACTAATCCCTTTAGTCATTGTATAAATGAGCAAACAAATAAGGTCTGGAAATTCTCCAAGAATGCCCATCAAGCTTACTAACCTTCCAATTTCTTTCTCCATTGGAGAATGAAAATACTTTCCTGTATCCTGACCTTCCTTTCTCCCCCTCAATGTCTCCAAGACCCCCTAAGCTGTTCAAACAAATTAAGTTTCCTTTGAATTTTTCCATGTTAAAAATATATAGTGATGGGTGGTGCCTGTGGCTCAAAGGAGTAGGGCGCTGGCCCCATATACTGGAGGTGGTGGGTTCAAACCTGGCCCCCGCCAAAAACTGCAAAATATATATATATATATAATGTATGTGTATGTGCGTGTGTGTATACATACATATATAGTGATAACCTGAAAGTAATATTTACAAATCTATGACCCAGGGTTGTTTGTCCAGCATCTTAGCTGAGCATTTGCACCAGATTATGTGGTGGCAACTCAATGCCACCCTCCCTTTTACGCTTTTTCCTGTATGATAGGAGCCAGAGACCTGTGAATGTGAAGTGCATATCTCAGCATCTCTAACAACTGGAGCCTGCCAAGGCGAGGAATTCACACAAGCTTGGAAGAGCAGAATTAGGTAGGAAGGAAGGCAAGTAGGGGGATAGACCAATGATAGAGAGATAATTGCCGACCTTTGGGAACAGCAGGAAGATCAGTGAACTTGGAGCGTCCTCCAAGCATTCTCCTGTGTCTCACCCCACACAGACCTGAGCTATCTGTCACTGCCAACAGTTTCCCAAGGTCCTGCACCTTCCTGGTTCTTGAACACTGGCGGCATAACTGGATGTTCATTGCCATCTTCCTCAATTTTTTGCACTGTGCCTCTGGCTATAGTTTAGTAGGCATCTGATGCTGTACATTAAATCCCTTACTACTTGTCAAACATGGAGTGTTACTCTCCTAAGCTCAGACTGGTGCAGGCATTCCCCCACCCCAACTCGCACTCTATGTGAACCTCACAGGGCTAAAAATCATGGTGCCTTCTATTATCCCAGAGCATGGGTCTCATCCTCCTGGACAGCGAGTAGTCCAGGGACGATCATGGAAACCCATCAGAGAAAAGCAAAAGAGCGTCTTCAGTTTCGGTTTTAGGGCACCGGGCAACAAACAGGTCTCCCCTCCTTTGGCAAAATGGACTTTTAGGGATGTGCAGTTGGAGTATCAGGGGCCATCTGACCTGCTACAATGACAAAAGCTTCTGCTGGGGAGGAAAACAACACAAGAAGAATGTGGTTCTAAAATACGGAAAGACAGGGTCCTGACATTGTTTAAGTCCCTAGATGCAAATGATTCTGAAGTCAGATGTGGCCTTGGACTTCCGGTATGCATTGCCAAGGACCTCCAGACAAAGACTGCCAGGAGTGCGCCTGCACTTGAACAAGTTGGGTTTACTGCCCACTGCAGTGAGGACCAAGGCACAGCTGTTGGGCGTCTCACTAACAGAGTGTTAGGAAAGACTCATTCCGGGGTGTCACTTTGGTTGGGACTTAGCTAAAAATCATGGATTACTTTATTCTGTACATGTTAAATCTCATCTGTAGAGAGGGAAGACGGGACTGAGGCTAGAGCTATAATTGAAAATAAGAAGTAGTCACTAGTATTAGTCATGATGTTGGTTATTCTCATGGTATTGTTATTATTTTGCTTTGTTTTTTCTGTTTTGTTTTTTTTTTTTTTGCAGTTTTTGGCCGGGGCCGGGTTTGAATCCACTACCTCTGGCATATGCGGCCGACACCCCACTCCTTGAGCCACAGGTACTGCCCTATTATACTGTTTTATTGTGGTTCCAGGGTAACTTTGCCTGCTACAGCTTTCTTTGAAACATTTTATGTTCAACAGCTCATAGCAACACCAAGACGGAGCTGACGTTGCCAGGCCAGCACCTGCACATAAAGGACTGTTCTCAACACACACACCACAGTGTTTATTAAACACCTACTGTATGTCAGGCATTTCCAAGAGATTTGCATTCTTTAAGAGAGACAGAGAATAAGTATACTGCTGAAATGAAAAACATAATTGCAGATCTGGGTAAGTGAATAAAGAGAGGAATTAGCCAGCACAGCCTGAGATTAGAGTAACTTCGGGTGAGGGAGGTGGGTATGAAAAAAAACTCAGCGAGGAGGTGACATGTGGACTGAGACCTGGAGGATGGGAAGGAGACGGGCAGAGGGAAGATCAGGTGCACAGACCCTGAAATGGGCAATGGGCTGGAGAGAACTCGGGACCAGAAAGGAGATTCCTATGCTCAGAGAAGGGGGAACAGGCAGGAGGGTGAGGGCGACAGGAAGATAGAGAAAGGGCAGCGCAAGGCCTTACAGATTCTTAGCAGGCAGCTCCCACCCACGACCTAGCGGGAGGAATGGAGGTCAGGCCTCCAATGTTTGTGATTCAACCAACCACAGATGCAAAATATTCAGGAAAAAAAAAAGAATACGAATTTTAAAATAATGCAGTATTAACAATTATCTGCATAGCATTTACATAGTGTTTGGCATTATGAGCAATCTAGAGAGGATTTAAAGCATGTGGGAGGGATGTGTAGGTTACATGCAAACACACCCTTTTCTGTAAGGGACTCGAACATCCAGAAACTTTGGCATCTGTAGGGGTCTGAGGGAGGTGGGTCCTGGAACTGATCCCCTTGGCTGTATTTCGGGTCTCTCTTCATCTCTCAGCCACTACTCCTTAGGAGGAGGAATGACTTAGAAAATACACCGTGTCCTAGCCATCGGTGCCTAGAGGAGGCAAACATTCTCCATCCCTCCTTGCTACCGACCGTGCGTGGCAGGCTCTCAGAGGAAGCCTGGGCAGCCTACCTTTGCCTGTGATCTGGACAATAAGATTTCTTGGGGACCATCTTAGCACAACTACTATATTAGTTTTCTAGGGCTGCCATAACAAAATACCACAGATTGTTTTCACAGTTCTGGGGGGCGGGACATTCAAGACCAAGGTGTCAGTAGACTGGTTCTCCTGGACGCTCCTCGTGGCTGACCGATGGCCACCTTCTCCCAGTATCCTTGCTGGGTTTTTCTCTTTGGTCTCTTTTCTATTTTTTGTAAGGACACCAGTCATATTGATTTTATGGCCTTATTGATTCTTAGTAGGGAAATTGATACACCCAGTCCTCATATCTCTGTATGCTGGGACTGCAACAGCAACAATATTACTGGGCTCTTTAAAGACCCGGTCTCTCTCCAAACACAGTCATGTGGTTGGGCAGGCACAATCCAGCCCATAATACCTACTAATCCATACTTTCCCATGGATTTAAATTACACGCTTTGAACAGATTTAACAGATATCCTTACCTATATCTCCCTCAGTTCTGAACTCAGATAGGAAATGCAAATAATCTTTTTCCAGGCTACCAAAAGCCTTCACGTAAGGCATATGAATTTAATTCCAAAAACAGTGGGGAAATTTCAGAGAGTTTGAGGAAAATAGCATAATCTAATTTATAAAGATTATTCTGGCTATCGTATGGAATATCCATTTCAACCACTGTCTTCTTTAAACCTACGTGACAAGTTTCTGCTCTATTTTTATTTTTATTTTTTTGAGACAGAGCCTCAAGCTGTCACCTTAGATAAAATGCTGTGGCATCACAGCTCACAGCAACCTCCAATTCCTGGGCTCAAGCCCGTGTCTCCTGCCTCCACCTCCCAAGTAGCTGGGACCACCGGCGCCCGCCACAACGCCCGGCCATTTTTTGGTTGCAGCCGCCATTGTTGTTTGGCGGCCCAGGGCTGGATTCAAACCTGTCAGCTCAGGTGTCCGTGGCTGGTGCCTTAGCCCGTTGAGCCACCGGCGCCGAGCCAACAAGTTTCTGTTCTAAAGGGCCTTCCAACATTGCGTTTTGTCTTCACTATGAGATATACCTTATCCCCATTTTTTAGGTAACGAAACTAAGATTGCGGCAATTTAAGTTACCTCCCCCAAGGTCACACCAGTGACTGTGTACCAAAGCCAGAATTCACACCCACCATGTTTAATTCACAGTTTAAAGTGAAAATTGCTGAGAAACATGTTCATGCAGCAGAAGCACACCCGAGAAGCTAATAACGATCTCTACCTCTGGATGCTGAAGTTTTTTTAGTAGTAGTGTGAAGAAGTGATAAATAGCAGTTAAGAGCTTGTGCTCTCAAGTTTATAGATAATGATAGTTGCACACAAGCAGATATTCTTACAGACAGAAACACCGACTATTTTCCAAGCCCTGTTCTGAGATGTTAGCCCATTTAATCCTTAGAAGGCACCTGTCATTCTTTTTCCTCTCTTGAACCTTGCCAGGATATGTTAAGTTATCCGAGCAAAACAGGATAGGCACTACTAATATTGATAATATTAGTATCAGCTAAAATAGCAACAATATACTAAGTACTATGCTAAGCCTTTGACTGGTATTAGCTAATTTAATCTGTACAACAGCCTATACATACTGTTAAGATCCTCATTTTACAGAAGAGGAACTGAGGCACCCAGCTAAGTGACTTGCCCAAAAGACATCGTTAGGAAGTGGTAAAACAAGGTTTTGAACCAGAATGCAGGTCCAGTGTCTGACTGTGCTTTAGTCTCCTGAGAGACAGGATTTGAAAACGGAATCAGCCAGGCCAGTTGGGTTGTTACCCTTCATAAACCATTGGGAAAAAATCAGCCTCGATTTTTGGATGAGTAACTCGTCCAAACTAGCAAGTCATGGAACTAGCTGTTTGACTCTGGAGAAGGCATCTCTCCTGTCTTGGCCTCAGCTTTACTGGCTGTAGAATGGATTAATAGTACGACCAACACAATTAAGTTGGGTAAGTTTGGGTGAGAATTAAATGACAGAATTACATCCAAGGCGCTATGCCTAGTTCCTGCCACACAGTCAGTGCTCAAAATAGTCCCTACGAATAGTTTGAGAGTTTTATAATGAGCATACGTTCCTACAAAGCATGCAAACACAATAAATCATTCCTATTTTGAAATGAACGCTCACACGCCATTTGTCTGTGCAATGAGCTTGAATGCATTTACTAGAGCAAGATCGTCTCACACTGTACCTTCCTCTCTTGGATTTTTGTCTCCTCTGACCAGAGTCAACTCCTACCCCCCAGCATGGTGATTAATTTTCTGGGCAGGGAAAATAGGCAAAGAGAAGTAGGGTCAGAGGTTGTGATTTGTTACCTCATGTAACAAATCAAAAATAGCCTAACAACCCTGGACAGGTTACCAGCTTTTGTTTCCTGAGCCTCTTCAGAAGAGTTCCAGCCTGCCTGCCCCACCTGCCCACCATGTGGACGCGTCCCCTTTGTGTCCTAACTCCCACAGAGCTCACCAAGAGGACGCACTGACCTCCTTGGGCAGCAACCGTCTTTCCTTCTCTCGCATCCTCCCTCACCAGGACTATCTGCATACTCTTTTAGCCAGGATTTTATTCTTGAAAAGGACATTTTCTTGTACTCACTGTCCAGTCGTTTGTTTCATTGATTCGAGCAGCATTTCCCAAAGGCGTCTAGTGATATTGCCGAGGCCACTACTTCCCCTCTAACAGGGGTGACAGTCACCTCCACCTTGCCAGATGCAGTGCGTGGCAGATGCTGTCCTGTATTCCCTGTCACCTTGTCTAATCGCCTGTCAACGCTAGGATGCAAACACTATTTCTATCCTCCATATGCAATTGAGAAAAATCTGAGACTTAGCTCAGTCAAGGTTAAGGGCTTAACTGAGGTTAAGTGACTTCACCACAGCCATAGCATTAGCAAGGGGCGCGGTCGCCCACTTTGCTCTGTACCCACCTCCATCACTCATGCAGGCTGACACTCCCTCCCCTGGACTAGCTCCCTGGGCCCCTAACGGGGCTGCCTGTCTCCAGCCTTGACCCCCTGCAGACTGTTCGCTATGAACAGTTGAAGTTTGAAAAGCATAAATGTTTATTCCTTGCTAAAACCCATCAGTGGGTCCTCGTGTCTCTTCTGGCAGCGTGGTCTTATATGCCTTTGAACGACGTGGATCACTCTCACTCTCCAGCCTTATGGGACTCCCCATATTCTATATCCCAGCTCTGTTGGACTTCACCAGTCTCTAAGCCATGCGCTGAGTGTTACCTCAGCTAAAATATTCTTCCCTGCTCTTCACTCTCATCCCTGGGAGAAAAGTTAGGACACAAAGGGGACGCGTCCACATGGTGGGCAGGTGGGGCAGGCAGGCTGGAACTCTTCTGAAGCATCTTTCTTGCTTCTCTGCCTCGTGTTTTCTCCAAAAAGCACGCAAATTCCCAGGTAATTCCACGCGTTTGTAGGTTTCTGTTGCATCATTTAGTTCATCCCAACCCCTTGCAGAAAAGGAAGCTGACCTCAAGCGACCTGCTCAAAGTCGGAGTTCTAGCGAGCAGCAGAGCTGGGAGGCAGAGGCTTGTCTGTCACCCAGACACTGTGATCAGTCCTCTGAGCTCTGTTGCCATGACGCTTTTCCACGTTAAAAACAAAAGCAGGTAAACAAAGCTGGAGGAAGGGATTGTGGACAAGACTGAAGTTAATCCAAAGAGCAGGGGTTGGTCGGGAGCATCTTAGCCTCTGCCTGTGAGGGTGGGACTGTCAGAGATTCCACTACAACTGAAAGGGGTCTTCTGCTTTCTGAATCAGGGCCCTTTCCTTGCCTACCTTTGTGTGGCTATAATCGCAGCAGCTGTTTTATGAATGCCCTTGGCAAAGCCCCACAAGATAATACGTCCTTAGCGATAAAGGGATAGCTGGGGTCAGTTTTAGGGAACACAGGCTCAGAAGGGACGCTTCTGAGGTTCAGGAGAGCAGAAAGGAAATCCATTAAGGAGGCAGTGATCCCGAGGACCTAAGGATCCAGAAACAGACATCAAATGATTCTCAGCCTTTCCCACTCCCCCAACCGTCCCTTCATTCAGCCCCCACCCACTGGCTCAGGGAGATCAGGGAGGTTTGAGAATAAACACAACGGGCTCAAAATTGCCAGGTGCCTAGTGGCGTGATGACTGGCTCAGTACTTTGCTCTGTCTTTGTCTGTCCCTACCTTGGCATCCTTTAAAGCTTGCCAAACACACATCATACAGCCTGATCTTTACATAAGCCTTCTAAAAGCAGAGCTTTTCTATTTACCTCTGCCTCACATGGAATTTTCCCCTTTGTTGTTTTTATTATCTAAGCAATACATATTTATTATGAAAGAAATAGGCCAACAGCAAAACAATGACTCAAACCACCATCAGCTTGGCATTGTGACTGATGACCAAACCTGCCACTGTCGCAGAATGCCAAAGCTTCCCGCCAGATGGTAATCGACATGAATAGAAGGACCATGTCTGCAGCCACCGAGCATGGTTGAAAGGCAGGAATTGGGGAGTCGCCCAGTTTGAACTTGAACTTGGACCCAACTTCTTGCCTTGCTGGCTGTGCAGAAAACTTAACTCAGACATATGGCGCAATAAGGACATTGCTTAAGGCCCACATAGCCAGAGGCTTCAGGACTGGCTCCATCCAGCGGTCCCTGTGACTCTCTTGTTCATACCCATTTCTTCCCCAGTGTCATGCTCAGGGGAACAGTGAGACGGTGGCTACAGCATCCCCAGATCTCAGGCCCACACACAACCATGTTGAAGGATGGGATTGTCCCGTGCTGATGCTTTCTCTAAAAAGTGAGGACAATATTTTCAGAAGCCCCAGGAAATTGTCCCATGTGCCTTCTTAGTTCCTACATATGCTCATTTCTGAATGAAATCTCCGGAGCCAGCAGAATGCTTTGTGCTAATTGGCATAGGCCTGGGTTCTCCCACTGAACTCGGGTGCCATCTCCGTGATTAGCTCAGCCACTCAGATGATGTGGAGCAGACGCTGGAAAGTCAATAGCAATTATGTCATCGTGGACACATCCCTCAGCTCCTCCGAGCATCAGCGTCCCCACTTCAGAAATGGGAATCGTCAGACACAGTTAGTGGAGGAGCAAACCGGAGATCATGTACGTGAAATGACAAAATACTATGCTTGATGTTTCATAGGGGCGCAGTAAGTAAATCAATTCTGGATAAACTCACTAATAAATAAGTCAGTTTCTTTCAGGCAACAATGACTAAAGAGATTAATATATATTTTTTCATTCCCTTCTGGCTGGAGTTTTGGCGAGGATGATTTAAGAAAGTCTTTGAAATTGTAAGCATGTTGAAAGTTGATAGGAGAGAAAAACTCACACTTGAGCAACAAAGCGTGGCTTGGTTCATGGTGAAGAGATTGGGTTCTGCAGTGAGACTTCTTGGGTTTGAATTTGCTACTTCCTGGCTGTGTGACATTTGAAACATGACCTCCTCTCCCCACGCCTCAGCTTCCTCCTCCATGAAATGGGTCACTAAGCGACAGCATTCATTAAACACCCTGTACTGGACAGGTGTTATTACATAGACTGAAGTGGCACTTCTAGCAGCCCACTTTTTCTTAAAAGATAAGAAAATGGAAGCACAGAAAAGTTACTTGCCTAAAAGTACACATTTAGTAAGTGTGGGGCCAAGACTTCAACACATGTAATCTAGCCTCAGGGAAAGCATTCATGATCCTTAAATTCTACTGGCTCTCAGTGAAAACAGCAGATGCTAAAGGGGTGTTTGTGATGATTAAACGGCATGATGCATGGACAGTGCTTTGAGGGAGGAAGGTCAGGAATTCCACTACAGGCTCTATAAATATCAGCAATTATTATGATTGTCACATGTAGTAATGAAGGAGATTACAGCATAAGCTCAATATTTCCACCTATTATGGAAAATAATGAGAAAAATCTTCCCCCTAGATTTGATGCGCTTATATGATTCTTCCCTGAAAGAAAAAAATCCGAATCCTTCCCTGATCCACACCCCACCCCCCCCACCTCCCACCCTCCCCTCTGTGCACAGGGACAAGCCTGCTCACCAGGTCCCCATGCTTCTGTCCGTGTTACTCCTTGTGGTGGAGCAACACGGTACACCAGGCTGACTGCAAAACTCCTTCTCCCTCTTCAGACAAATCATTCCTTCCTCTGGGACCCAGAGGCACTGTGCAGAGCTCTCCACTAACTGGACCTATAATCCACTTTGGATACACGAGTTTACCTCCCTCATGGCTCTGGATGGGGCACTGTGTCATGTCCATCTTTCTTTATCCAGTGCTCGATGCATAGCTGGTACATAAGACAAATTCAGTGGATGTTTGTTGACTGAATTGGTGACTCACAACTAGAATGAGCACCTATTGAGCACCTACTGTGTGCCAGATACTACCCTAGATACTTCATGTGCTGTATGTGCGTATTATAGTTATGGTTACAAACGACAAACACAGGTTAGATGAACTTACTGAACAAAGGAAGAATCTGGGGTGGTGCCTATGGCTCAAAGGAGTCAGCCAGCCCCAGCCCTATATACCAGAGGTGGTGGGTTCAAATCCGGCTCCAGCCAAAAATTGCAAAAAAAAAAAGGAAGAATTTGTAGGACTATATAACCTGGTTGGTGGTTATATAGTATTTGCTTTATATATGTGTGTGTATACATGTATATATATATATAGTGCATAATACATTTTATTCTGTCTTCTATTTGTATATGTTTTATTCGTCTTCTATATGTATGGTGTTTCAAATTTTGCTGATTTTATTTTATTTTTGACGCTTCCAACCAAAAAGTTGAAAGCGACAAAAATTAACTCAATGGGAAAATTAGACAATGAAGGTTTTCCAATGATATTTGAAATTATATATGAAATTAAATTTTCATATTGACTTTAAATATGGCTTAAAGCGCAAATATTATAAACAAATATTTTTAAATGTTGGAGAGACATTTTGGAAGTTCCGAGCGTGAGAGGAACAGCGTTCTTGAGATAGAACCTGAACTCTTTAGGGATGAGTCCATCTCTTCCTTTTTGTAGGGAAAGGCTTTTTTGGTTGGTGGCCCCCATCACGGTGCATCCCTCAAGTATTGGGAGACTATGGGATAATAATTCTGAATTATTCTTGCTGTCGGGGAATACGACATTGACACTATAATGTTAGATCATCTGAAAAAAGTGAATTTTGACCTCGTTTTATCCTTACCTCTTTCTTCTTCTTCTTTTTTTAATGCTGGAGATTCATTGAGGCTACCAAAAAACAGGCTACATGGATTCCATTTGTTAGGTAAAGTCGCTCTTATAATTCTGTCCTGCCCCCAAGAGGTGTGTCACACACCGTGACCCTCCCACCCCCAACTTACCTCTTGATAAAAGTTTTGACTGAGGTGGGGGAAAATCTGGTAACAGATCTGCTGAAGCCCACTCCCACCTGGACTCACGTGAGTTGTTCTTCTTTCTGAGCTGCGTTCCCAGATCATTTACTCAGAGCTTAACAAAAGAGTTCGTGTGCTGGTCATCCTTTTGTCCTGCATTTTTTTTTTTTTTTTTAATTTTAGAGATGGGATCTTGCCCCTCCTGGGTGTGTGAGTAGCCACCACAGACCCTTCCTTTTGCCAAGCAAATGAAGGCAGCCTTGAGCTCCTAGGATCAAGCAATCTTTCTTGAATAGCTGGAACTACAGGCATGCACACTCTTAAACATTTTTTAAAGATGGAGTCTTGCTATGTTGCCCAGTTTGGTTTCAAACTCCTGAGCTCAAGCAGTTCTCCTGCCTCAGCCTCTGGAGTAGCTGGAATTATAGGCAGGAGCCACAGTGCCCAGTCTGTTGTCCATGTTTTGGGAGGTTTTTTTTTTTTTTGAGACAGAGTTTTGCTCTGTTGCCTGGGCTAGAGCGTCAAAGCCTCAGCCTAGTTCACAGCAACCTTAAACTCTTGGGCATAAGCAATCTTCCTGCCCCAGCCTCCTGAGTAATTGGGACTACAGGCGTGTGCTGCCCCACTTGGCTAATTTTTCTCCTTTTAGTAGAGATGGGGATCTCACTCTTTCTCAGGCTGGTCTTGAACTCTTGCACTTAAGGGATCCTCTGCCTCGGCCTCCCAGAGGGCCATAGGTCCCCTCCACTGACTTTGTTTGCATTTACCATCAGAGCTGCCCATTTAGCCCTTAGTCTCTGATCTGTGTTACTCAGAATATTTTCATCCAGGACAGACAATCCTTACAGGTGTGAGCCACTGTGACTGCTTCTATCGTCCATGTCTTTTATTCACACCCTCACCTGCTGGACAGGTTCCTGAAGTGACCCTCTTTTTCACCTCTGTATCCCCAGCCATTTCCTGGGTAGCTGGCACACGAGAGATACCTAGGAGTGGGCGCAGCCTGAACCTGACTCAGTTCACCAACGGCTGCCATAGGCCACTTCCAAATTCCTTTTTCTACCTTTAACATTTCTCATCACCCAGGGCCTCAGAGTGAGCGTGGGAACCCATACTTTGGAGAGAGATCCTCAGATAAACCAAAAAGCAAGGCAAGGCCAGAGAGAAACTTGAAAATCATCTGCATTTACGTTTGCATTTTGCAGCTGAGTTAAAGCACATCTTCACTTATTTTACATACCTGGGAAGCAATAATGTGGGGACCCAGCCTCACGTCACCCAGCTTCCAGCCCAGGCTCCTTCTCCCTCATTACCAGCCTTCCCCTGCTCAGAGGGATGTGTGCCCCTCCTTTCATCCTGGCACAGAATGTTTGCAACACTGAGCACCGTGCCATCTCCAGGAAGGAGAGCCTTCTCCCAGGCTGTCTTAGGAGAGCTCGTTTGTCACTTACAGCTCTTGGCATAAACAACTCAGGCTCTACAGGGATGTTTCTTACAAGGAGCAGCCGCGCCGTGATTGCTCCACTCTGTAGGCTCTGACTCAGCCCTTCCTCAGCTTCTGGGCTTATTTTAGCCCCACATTTCTGGAGGAGGAAATGAGAACATGATCAAGGATCCCCGTGGGAAGAGCCTGGGGCCCTCCAATTCTCTCGAGGAGCCTCGGAAAGCTCCTGGCAGTTCCAGCTGCCTTAGAAATCCACAGAAATCTGGCTCCTGCAGAACTGGGCGGCTAGCCTTGCAGGTGTGCCCCACTTTAAGGAAACCTGCCATGTGGAAAAGAGAACTAGGGCCAAAGGATGACTTTGAGGTTGACTTCGACCTAGCAAAGAGTTTTTCTATTGAATGTGGAAGAGCAGAAAAAGCAGGTCCTTGGAAGTCCCAGCTTCTATTTACCGGTCATGAAATCTCGGGCGTAGGAAGTAGGGGTGTGTGTAGGGGATGAGCCTCGGGCTGGGTCTTACAGGACAAGTAAGGAGGGTAGAAAGGGAGTTACAGACACAAGAAGGGGCATATGCAAATTCCTGGAGAAGTAAAGTACATGACATGTTCCGGGATTTCTTGGGACGCCTGGGATGGCTGCAGCAAAGTCGGCAGGGATTACAGGCAGAGCTGGCAGCAGCCTCCTCACTCTTCCTATAGCACATCTTGCATATTTCTGCTCACACTCTTGTCCTTAAGTCTCTCCCCTACCCAAAGGCTTTCCTATTTTCTCCAGCTACCAAACCCTCCCATGGTCACTGGCACCTGCTCTCTCTCCTCAGGGCAGCATTTCCCACTGCCCCAGGCCATAGGTCCCCTCCACTGACTTCATTAGCGTTTACCATCAGGGCTGCCCATTTAGCCTTTATTCTCTGCTCTGTGTGACTCAGAATATTTTCATCCATGACAGAAACCAATTATTCATGTATGAGCTCTCATCCTTTACTCGCCCTCTGTGTTGATTTTCTGTTGCTAAATAATAAATACTGCAAACTCAAGAGGCCCCAAACACCTGTTCTTTAGTTCACAGTTCTGGAGCCCAGATGTCCATCCCTGGCAGGGGTGGGTTCTTGTCTCAGGGTTTCACGAGGCTGAAATCAAGGTGCTGCATTTCTTTTTGGTTAGTATGGAAAGGAGTCCCCTTCCAAATTCATTGAGATCGTGATGGGAGTCCTCAGGACTTGTCTGGCCTCCTGAGGACACCCACATTCCTTGCCACAGGGCCCCCTCAGGGAGTTCACAACATGGTTGTTGCTGCTTCTTACAGGCACAACTCTCTGACTTGTTCTCCGGGGACTAACCAGAGAAAAACTTCTAGTTTTAATGGGCTCATTTGTTTTGGTAAACCTGACCTTGAATGAGCTCCCTTTCTTAAAAGAAACATGTCATCTAACATAACCTACCCTCAGAAGTCACATCCATCAGGTTCACAGTCCCAGGGATCATGTAGTCCCCTAGTTCTCAGCACAGAATAGATATATGAGAAAATGAGTCTTGCAACCAAACCTATTTGATTAATATTAGTAAATATAATAGCTAATATTTGTGGAGCACCTACGTAGTATTTGTACACTAGGGGATGGGGATCCTAGGGGTCATCTCAGAATTCTACCTGCCGCACCCTCCAAGCTTCTTTCTGCAGAAGAAGGATTTCCATTTTCAGGGTCAGTTTTTGACTCTCCCTTGTTATCTGGGAAATGGACAGATTTCCACCCATATGTGGTCAGAGCTTGAAACAGACCTTTCCTCACAGGAGCTGACAAGATTTGGAAAAGGCCAGGAAAATGGGCTTTTAGAAAAGGAACAAGGTCTGTGAGCAGCAGGGCTGGAGGAAAAGGGAGTATCAGGAAAAGCTTCTGAGGGAGGGGAAGGGCAGATAAGAGAAGCAAGACCTGAGGCCACCACGTGAGTGGGAAATGAGTCACAGCCCTGATTTTGGGCAAAGCCTTAGTATGAAAAAGAATGAAAAAGGAAATTGAAAGGAATATGGACAAAAGATTTTAAGAAGCACTGCATTGAGTAATAAATTGTATGCTCTGGGACATGCTTTGAATGAACACAATAAAAACATAAATTTACTTTGATCAATGATGGCGGATGGCCTGTCTCTCCTTGAATGTGGCACTGCCCAGACTGAGGCCGGTGACATATTTTCCAATTGCACATGTAGGTACCTTATCTTACCAGTCAAGCCGGAGCAGGATTGCCCTGCAACGTCAGCGGAAATACTGAACAGCAAGCACTTTAATAGAGAAACATCGATTTTCACAGAAATGTGCCATCTAATTCATGAGGCAGCTTCTTTACTTATTATACAAAAGACACAGTATCTCATTCCCAAAGACGGATGCCAAGGCCAGACACCTGGGTGCTACCTGGGAGCTCTTAAAGGTCCGGGACTGTGTCTTAATCACATCTATGAGAAAATGAGCCTTGCAGCCAAACCTATTTGATTAATATTAATAAACATAATAGCGGACATTCATGGAGCATTTGCAAAATTTCAGATAACCTTTTAAGATATTATTCATTTCCCTGTTTTGATGATGAAAACTGAGGCACCAAGAGGTTAAGTTCAAGTTCCTGCAGCGAGTAAATTCTAAAGCCAGGAATGTAATACCGGCCTTTCAGGTCCTTAGTCCAGGTACTTGTCCATAAGCTATGACCTTCCAGTAAGGACCAGTGAGGCTGACACACTATAGGTCTTCTACCTTGAAGGGATAAATAAGTGGGTGTGGAAGAAGTTAACATAAAAGCTTCCTGGGCAGCCTTGATGTTCTATAAGTACAGAGGACAGCCCTCTCTGCAATCGCCTCGGAGCACGCTGTGACTCTGTGCCCTTGCTACTAAAAGATGGAGGTGAACCACTAGCACTGGGTCACCAGAGAGCTTTGTAGAAATGCAAAATCTCAGGCACCACTCCCAGACCTTAATGAATCAAAATCTTTCAGCCAGATCAATGGGGAATTGGTGGGCACATTCAAGTTTGAAGAGCACTGTTCTAAGCCATGCTACCAAGGCCAACGGGGTTCAATAAAACTTCCCACAGTGATGGAAAGTCCTATATCTGCACCGTCCAATACAGTCACCCCTCGTCACATGTAGCTCTTAGCCACATATGGCTATTAAGTACACGTGGCCAGTATGACAAAAATTGATTTTTAAATTTTTTTTTAAATAATTTTATTGAATCATAATTATGTACATTGGTGCAATCACAGGGCACGATTCATATACATTCAGAAATATTTTGATCATACTGACAAAAATCGATTTAAAAATTTTTATGTTATTTTGATCATTTAGATTTAAATAGCCTCATGAGGCTAGTGGCTACCATTTTGGACAGCACAGATTCTAGATTTATTTTTCGCCTGTGTGGATTTACTTGTGATCCAATAATCTTTTGTAAAGTTTTATTAAAAGAGTCCAGTGTTGAAACAGCTGGATTATGGGAATACAGTGGAGGGCTTTGCGTCTCCTCCTGACTTGGTCCAGATGCCAGAGGATCCCAGGAGGTGTGGAACCACAGGACAGAAGGCATTCCTGCCCGGAACACCTACACGCTTCTTCCCCAGTCTGCTTATTTTCCTGGGCTCACATAGGTAGTTATCATCTTCTGGTTACTCAACTGTATTCATTGCCAACTGCAGCCTCTCCAAGCCAACAATCTAGCCTTATTAGGAAACTTAGTATCACCTCCACGATGCCCCCAGCTATAAGTAACAGGAAAGAGATGTTCAGTGGAAACATGCCTTGCCCACCTTTCTATTTTAAATTAGCATCCTCCTCCTCCTCCACACTCTTAGCTGTTTTTCATGCTTGCTTTTGCTCTGTACCATTTGACATGTGTGGGGAAGGGATGAAAAAAAAAGACACATTTTTTTTCTCTACCCTCCTAGGATCTCTGGCTGGAGTCTTGTAAATTAGATTGACAAGAGACAAATTAGCTGGAGAGAAATAGTTTATTAATGCATGGGAGAAAACTGGTGGTGAGTAACTCGAAAGGGTGGTTAGAACTTGAGGTTCTACAGCATCTTCACAAAGAACAACACATTTGTAGAGAAGTGATCAGACAAAGGAAAAGGCTTCAGGCTTCCAAGCTGGTGTGAGTGGGCGGTGAAATGCACGGGGGACTTAAGGGAGGAAGGCGTGTCTGTGCAGGCCCAACCTCGAGCTCACTCGTGACCATGAAACCTCCCTGGGAGGAGGAACGGGTATCAGTCTTCTTTCTCAGAGTTTCTGCTTTTAGTCACAGGAGGGAAGCTTCTTTTTTACATCTTTTGAATCACAAAAGCCTTGGGGTCAAACATAATTCTGATGCCAAAGTGGCACATTTGGGGGTGGCGTATTTGAGCCCCTCTGCATGCTTTATATTTCACTTGCTTATTTGTGTGTGTCTCACTTCAACAAAAGCTAAACAGTTTGATGAAAACATTTCAGATTGTATATGAAACCAGCACATTGTACCCCTTGATTGCACCAATGTACGCAGCTATGATTTAATTAAAAAAAATAATAAAAATTTTAAAAAGCTTTATGAAGGCAAAAGGATAAAACAGTGAACATTCCAAAGGGTTCATGTAGCCAGGTACATTGTAATGGCTACAATGTAACTAAGTTTTTTTTACATGCCAGAATCATTCAAAGCACTTGACCAACATTAGGTCATTTAATTTTCTTAGCAACCCTGACAGAGATGTAATTTTATACCCATTCATTTTAATTAATTAATTAATCTATTTATTTATTTCAAGATGTGGTCTTACTCTGTTGCCCAGGCTAGAGTGCAGTGGCATCCTCGTAGCTCACTGCAACCTCAAACTCCTGTGCTCAAAGATTCCTCCCTTCTCAGCCTCCCGAGTAGTTAGAACTACAGTCGTGCACCACCACTCTTGGAAATTATGTAACATCTATTAGTTCCATTTATTTTAAAACCACGGAATAGTCACTAGCAGCCTAGGACATCCACGTGATCTGCTTCTCATTTATTCAACCCTCCAAGTATTTTTGTCATTGAGCAATGTGACCTCAATGATAAAAGTATGCAGAGAAGCCACAATTAGGGCTCAGTACATTTCTCAGGCTGGTCCAGAACTAGCCTCAAGGAATCTTTCCACCTTGGCCTCCCAAATGGTTAGGCTTCCAGGCATGAGCCACTGTGCCTGCCTAGTCATTATTTTAGATGAAGAAAACTGACAATCAGAAAAAGTACAACTACCTGCCTCTTATTTGATCTAAACTCTTAATTCTTGAATCAGCAGAAACCCTATTAGAAACAGCTGGGATAATGAAGGTCTCCTTACAGGAGCTGCTGATGGCTAAGGTCTAGAGCAAGGGAGCTAATTGTCTTGGGAAACAGCATCTTCAGGAGTTAAGATATGGCACTCTGTACTGACTGAATGCTTTCCAAATAATATCAAATTAAATTTGATTGTCTCTTCTGCTGCTCCTCTTTTCCATATTAATAGTTTAATCTGCATGATAGGTGTGGGGTATGCACCTTAGGGCTGTTTACTGCAATTGGTGAAGTGCTTAATGTTCTAAAGAAATTAACTGTCTGGTGAAGAGTACTCTTGAGGACAGAAAGGCAAGATACAGACAGGATGTCTAATAGTTCTGAATTTTCCTTCCGGAAGAAGGATAAATGGAGTAGCTTTGGTTCTCCTCCAAACTCACTGACCTCCTTCATTTACTGAAGGCACAGTGGCTCATGCCTGGAAGCCTAACAATTTGGGAGGCTAAGATGGAAAGATCCCTTGAGGCTAGTTCTAGACCAGCCTTGCTCTTATTTCTTTTTTTGCTGATCCCTTGAATGTGTAAGTTACCAAGTATATCCTTGCTCATCCCTTCCTCCAGGGCTGTGGGCTATCTCACTCATCTGGTGTCTCAGGAGGGAAGGGGCCAGGGGTGGGGGTGGTCGGGAGGTGGTGGTGGTGTTGGTGGTGCTGTGGTGTAAAGAACCCGAGACACCCAGGAATGGTATTTAAACACACACTTCTGCTTTCTTTGTTGTGGGACATCCAGAAATCCCAGCACCAGAAACTTCAGGAGAGTTCTTTGTGGGTGCTCCAGTTTTGCCCATGGTAGAACTAGAGCCAATTGGCTACAGTAAAAGAGCCCTGATCTGAACATGGTCACTGCAACCATTTGTGGTATTCTGTGACAAAAATCACAAATGAGTAATTGATGGAAGACATACTTCCATCATCTGGAAAAAGAAAGAAAAGAAAAGAAAGAAAACTTTGCCTGGAAGGAAGCCAATGTACAAAAGGAAGCAGAGCAAGACTTGATGACATCATTGGGGGCCCCTGGATCCAGCTACGCCTGAAGACTATTCTAGGACTCCCCAGTAATATTGTTAATAGATTTTAAAACTCCATATTTTTGTTACTTTGTTTTGTTTTCAGCTAGTTCAAGTTGGACTTTCTATCAATGGCCCTCAAATTCCAATACAGTTTCTATCTGTGTGTGGATGACTTTCAGTTTGACATCCTTCAGACCTGAATACTCAATGACCTACTTATCCAGGTATTTCTCAGGACAGCCTTCTTGATCCCTCAATGGAATAGCCACAGAGTGAATCTGTCCATCTCTGTTTTTTCCCAGCTCTGTTCCTCGTGCCACATGACTTGCTCTTTTGCTGGTTCTCATTGTCTCAGCATTTCCTGACCTACTTGCCCACCCAGGAGTCTTGGAGTCTCCATCCTTCCTTCTCATCTCCCATCCCTAAAGATGCGTTAAGTTCTCTTTGAAAACATGAATAAAATTCATCCTCTCCTTTCCAATCCTACCTACAGCTTCTAGACTCAGTCTCCCATTGCCTCTTACTTGGCAAGAGCCTCCTGCTTGGTCTCCCTGTCCTTGTTTTTTTCCTTCGCAAACACAGTCTGCCATCCTTCTACTCTAAAGATACAAATTATGTCTCTCTGATCACTGCCTGCCACTCTGCAAGTCTCCCATGTCACCCCATAACTATCAGGGTGAATTCTGAATCCTTCAGCATGACGTTCAAAACCACTTACAACCTGCCCAGTCTCCATCTGGCCACTGCTCTTTACTCCCACCCTACAGGCTATTGAGGTCTTGCTCTTTCCAGAACTTTTCATATAGATCAGCATCTTTTTATTTTTGCACAAATCAAACTGCACCTGTCACTAGCAGCTTTTCTCTGTAGCCATCCCTGACCTCACCCTACAAGGCAGAATTAATTGTTCTTTGTGTGTTTCCCAGACCTTTTATATGCAATATCTTTTACAGAACATTCCCCACTGTATTATTACATTTTTTTCAATGTTTATATAGTTATCAGATTTTGAGAGTTCCTTGAATAGTCACCTTTGTTTTCATGAACTTAACACAGTTATTGAACACATAGGAGATGTTCAATAACAGCTGATTGACTTAAATTGAGGTAGATGAGCCCTTGACCCCTTTTCTTGGTTTGCATCTCTCACTTCCCTGTTCATAACCAGTCCTCACTTTTAGTCCTGCCCGTGGATTAGAACATAAAACTGCTTGTAAACTTGTAAAGTGCCATGTACGTAAGGCAAAGTCGTAACTGTACACGTAATTCATGGAGTAAAAGAAAAAAGAGACATTGATCAACTCAACATGACTTGAGCTCATTCTTAGACCTCTGCTAGAGCAACAGGGAACTGAATAATCTTTAGTGGCTGTCCCATATTTATCACTTACTAGCTACAGGAAATTGTAAAATAGACGCCAATCTTCCTCCTTTTTACTCATGGTTTCACGGTTTTAGTAATTCACCATACAAAAATAGGTAGTATAAGATTTTTCGAAAGAGGAGGAGAGAAAGAGACTACATTATGTAACTTTTATTATAGTATATTGTTATAATTGGTCTATTTTATTATTAGTTATTGTCAATCTCTGTGCCTAATTTATAAATTAAACTTATCTTATGTTTGCATACATAGAAAAAAGACATAGTGTGTGCCAGCTTTGGTGATATCTGCAATTTCAGGTGTCCACTGGGGGTCTTGGATGTGTCCGCTGGGGATAAGGGGGATGGCTATACTTGTCTTCCTGCCTTATTTTAAGGTGACCTTGTGACTCCTATCATTGAAAGGTGAAAGCTGTTTCTTTATTCTTTGATTACAACTTTGACCTTGTGCTTTACATTTACCAATGAGACAGTAGTAAATATAATGCAAGTGTTGTGCCCAGCTCAAGGGATCCCCCACATAAATCACCAAGAGACTAAATCCGATGCAAAAGCAAGAGGTTTATTTACAAGCCCGGGCTGGGGGTCTCTCCCACCTGGTGCAGCAGGAAAACGAAGAAGCATGCGGCCTTGAAAAGGAGGGGGTTTTTAAGGGTGCAGAAAGGAAAAAGGGAGGGGGTGTGGGGTGAGCTGATAGAGATCTAGGGGACTGAGTAATACTTGTCCTTGGCTGGTCTGGGAAGGAGCTGCTATCACTCAGGGCAGACACAAGGATGAGGGGTGGGGGAGGGAGTAAGTTACTTAATGCTTTCGGTATGTAACTACATAATGAAGGCTGAGAAATAAAGTGGAGTTAGTTTTAATAAAATGGAGTCAGCTTGGTCTTTACACAAGCACAGACTGAAAAACCCTTGAACATTAGTACTTGTTACCATAGCTTCTGGAACCTCTGTGGCAGCTACTATGTGCATAAGCCCAAGTTAGTCTACTGGGGACATATGGCCCCATTGTCTCCACCAACCCAGCTGATAGATACCACCAACTGCCAGACATGAGTGTGAGACCCTCCTGACACCACCAGACCCCAGCTGCCTAAAGAGCCAGGTGAGGCCATCAGAAGAACTGCCCAATAAATCACAAGCTAAATGGCTGACCCACAGAAACAAGAGCTAATAAACAACTGTTGTTTTATGCTACTAATTGTTGGGATGGTTGTTATGCAGCAAAAACTAACTGGCGTATACTAGCCATGTGACCTTAAGCAGGTCATGTTACCTCTCTAGGCCCCATATTCTTTATAAATAAAAGGGGATAGAATCTCTATTGTAGCTTGTAGGACCGTTGGGAGGGCCAGTCAAAAACTTTCTAAGTCGGAATTCATTAATACCCATGACACGTCTTTGGATGTATTTAATTAATGTGCATAGTCAGCACCATTTCAGGCTGCCTTTCAGACTCTCCATGCAAAGCGCCTGGAGTCTTAGACTCAGTGTTCCCAGAAGCCGGGGCCAGTTTTTTATCTGTACAGTAATGCACATAATCTGAAGAAGGAAACTTATTAATGAGTGGATATGACACTAATGACAGGGCTCAGGACATCTGAGATTACTGGACCCTTAGGGCAATCTGAACCCTGGGGACTATCAGAAGGAAAGTGGGGTCTGGCATCCTGCAGAATTCCTAAGGAATCTTTTTCAAAGACCACCAAGAAGCACAGGAACAGGTCCCAATATCCGAGTGCTTTTTCAACCTGTGCTTGTGTCACACTTTCTACTGGCTCACTGGTCAATGCAAATCGCATGGCCAAAGTTATAGTTAAGAAGTAAAGAAATAACCCCCCACCTTTTGATGGGAGGAACTGCCAGGTCCCCTTGCAAAGGGGTAGGAAGAATATGTACCAAAATAAACTCTGAGTGCTAAATAATGAAGAAGTAGCTTCATGGATTACTTCCATTATCACTATTTCAATCACCTGGAGAAACTGGGCATTATCTCCTCTTTACTAATTGAGGAGATAAAACTCAAAGTAGAACAGGGTGAGAGAAGTGGGGACTTGTTTCCAAAGAGCCTGCAGATTAATTGTAGATACAGAGAGTCAAATCCCCACAGCTGTCAAGTGGGAGCAGGAGCCAGAGATCCTTGGGGAGCAGGGGTCCCAGCTGGACTCCCATGCTCCTGAACTCACTTTATCGAAGGCGCTGAATTAGTCATGAGCACGCTGGTATCAGACACACTGGTGAGTCTATTTAAAGCTAAAGGGTGAGCTGAGGACTGCACAAGATACACAACTGGGAAGCTCAGGCACATCGTGGGGAAGAAATGACGATGAGTGAGGCCCCATGTCATTCTCCGTGACCTCGGTGCCCAGCACAGGACCTGGCACAGATGGGGCACACAGCAAACCTGTGTGTATTGGGATAACTTTCTCCACTTTTCCTCTTCCGTTTATTTCCTGTCATGTAGCAAGCATTTTTAGGTACTTAGTAACAATGCACAAACACACAAAGCTTAGTGTTGGGGGCTGAATTGTGTCCCCCTACCAAACATATTTTGAAAGCCTAACCCTGCCCCCACCTGTTTGGAAATGGGGGTCCTGTAGACGTAATCAAGTTAAAATGAGGTCGTGCTGGAGAAGGGCGGGCCCTAATCAGGTGGGTGGTGTCTTTGTAAGAGGAAGGACACAGAGACACAGGGCAGAAGGCCATGTGACAGCAGAGGCAGCCATTAAAGTAGCAAGGACTGCCAAGGACTGCCAACAGCAGACCCTGGTGGAGGAGACAGGTGCATGAGCAGCTCATTGGAACGCAGCGAACCGCGAGGAATGCAACACAGGTACGTGCAGAGTATTGTCAGAGCACAGAGGAGAGGGCTGTCAGCTCTGCCTTTAGGAAACGAGAAGTCCTCATGAATGGCGTGATATTTGAGTAGGATTTGGAAGCATGGATGAGGAGTTTGTTAAGCCAAAAAAAGTGGAGAAAGGCATTTCAGGTGGAGTTGATAGCAAATGCAATGGATTGGGGATCTACCCTTGAATGGCGTTGTCGGGGGATGGCGAAGGATGTTAAAGGCTCTAGCTGAGCCTGGGCTGGATGTGAGGTTGGGAAGCTCGGCTGAGGGGTGTGGGAGCCCGACTGGCAGAGGGGCTGCTGATCAGAGAGAGCTGTGACAAGGGCCCTGACAAGGACGCAATGGTCCATACAAGGGATGAGGAGCCTCCAAACCAGGGTGGAGAGGAAAAGGGCTTGGTTGGGCCAAGTGGGCAGTCTTCTTAACGTCCCAGATGAGCCGCAGACTTTTCTTGAGTTTTCTACCTCCCACATCAGAATGCTCACTTTGGGGCTCAGACAACAACCGTACTTCCACGTGCTGAGCATTTTGAACTAAAATAGGAAGGCCTTAGAAACTGCCTGGATAGCAGATTTTCTGACCTCTCCTGTCT
Source organism: Arctocebus calabarensis (assembly GCA_963573935.1). Classification (NCBI taxonomy): domain Eukaryota; kingdom Metazoa; phylum Chordata; class Mammalia; order Primates; family Lorisidae; genus Arctocebus; species Arctocebus calabarensis. Next base: position 67,486 of record CAUYON010193980.1, on the reverse strand, counting down.
CCCTCCCAACTCCTCTACCCCCAGCCTAATGTGGAATTTGACTCTGATCTATTCCCTTATCTGCCTTAAGACCAGACCTACCAAGGAGAACATAATTGCCTCCCATCTCCTTCCTGAAATTTCATTATCTTTTGCAGAAAAGACTGAGGTTGTAACCACACCTAGTTGGACTTTGTTACACATACCGTCTTTCTTTCAGATTTATTCAAATCCAGTCATCTGCAAGCCAATTTCTGTCTTCCAACTCCATTCATTTTCCTAAAATTATTTACTCCCCCTCAAAAGGCAAGAGAGACGAGATGCTGGAAATATTTGTCACATGAGAAATGAGAGCAGGAATTGGAGTTGATCAGCCTGCGGAAGAGAAAACTCTAGGGATATGGCGGTGTCTGCAACTATTTGAAGGGCTGTCATGAGGAAGAAAGATTATGCTTATCCTGAAAGGCCTCCCAGGGGCAGAAATAAAGGTGATGGATGCAATGACAGGCACATAGATGGATGTCAGCTCAATGAACAGGAGACTCTTCCACTAGGCAGAACTAGAAAGATGGGCTGCCTTGGGAAGACCAGAGCCCCCTTTCAACATGGTGTCCAAGATGGTAGCAAATCTGTATATGGAATTCAAGGACTGATGGGCAAGAGAATTCAGTTTCCTTAAACTCCTCTGACAGCTCAGATAGTCTAATTTCATGATCTATTTATACCATCATTGCCCAAATTTGACTTGAAATAACTATGCAATTAGGATCTCTAGCCCCACAGTTACATTCTGTGCCCCCAGATGATTTTCCTGGAAGAGTCAAAGTATTTGTAATGTCCCACAAGGCCCTACATGCTACAGCCTGTCACTCACTCCAGATACATCTGTCTCCTTGCTGTGCTTTGCATATAAGGCCAGACACTGTCCTACCTTAGGACATTTCCAGTGGCTGTTCCCTCTGCCTCCCTCTAGTATTTGCCCAAATGCCCTGTTCTCAACAAGACCCTCCGGTCTTGAGAATTCTGTGAACTGGGTCTCAAGGAGGTGTGTGTGATTTCCCACGTGAGAACTAGGACCCTGCTGGAGGACAGAGGGAATAGGGGGGAAGTAGGATTGATTAAATATTAAATAGGAATTATTCAAATAAGGACACCCCAGGTGAACCCATCACAGATGATGACAATCATTAACTACTGATTGGTAACTTAATATGTGCCAGACACTGTTGTAAACATCTTCTAAGAATTATCTCACTCTTCAGTCAACCCTATGAGATAGGGCACATTATAATCCCCATTTGACAGATGAGAAGATCAGGACATGGCAAGTTTATGAGTCCAAAGTCACACAATTACTAAATCCTAAATCCCAACCAAGTCTGGCTCCTGGTTTGCACTCTTAATTATTAAGTTCCTATGCTTGAAGGAAAACAAATAACTGGTTAAGTACTAGTCTCTGAATTTTGTATATAACTGTGTCTCTCTGGCATTGACCGTGCCCACCCATGATCTGTGGCATTGACCATGCCCACCTATGACTATGGCATTGACCGTGCCCACCCATGATCTGTGGCATTGACCGTGCCCACCCATGATCTGTGGCACTGACCGTGCCCACCCATGACTGTGGCATTAACTGTGCCCATCCATGATCTGTGACATTGACCGTGCCCACCCATGACTGTACCCACCTGGTACCATGGGCTTCCCTAACAACATAGCAAAGCCAACCTGCTTTCTATGACACGGACACTTCCTGAATGCCACTGCATTCAGCCCAAGGCAGATTTCCTACTGGCACAGACAAGATCAAAACACTAACATTTGGACTCTGTTTTAAAACTTATGAATAGAAATATTTTTATTCGATCCTCACAGCAAATATGTGGAGTATTATAAGCCATCTCTTTTGAAGAGGCGAAATCTAATGCACACAGCCAACGAGCTATGAAGACTCCACTCCTGATCATTCTGCCATTCTCTTTTCCATTACACCATCCTGCCTTCCACTCCAGCAGGTGGTCTATACCACTCTAACCACCGATATCCCCACAAGTCCATTAAAAATTGACATTATCTCTTGTCTATCTATCTCTTGTCAATCTATCTCTTATCTATCTAATCTAACTCTATTATTCTTAGAGTTAGATTAGAGAGGAGTTGAGTATGATGCAACTATGTTTGGGTCTTAGTTTCCAAGGTTCAAATGCAAAGTTAAGGAAAAAGATATACATATCTAGTCTTTATTCAAAGGATATTTGTGATTGCAGACAGAGTGTTAGATTTCCACTGTTCAATACAGTAGCCACTGGCTCTGTATAGCTATTGGGAAGTTGGTCTATAACAAGTGTGTCACTGAGGAAATGAATTTTTAACTTATATAAATTTTATTAACTTAAATTCTAAAATGAAAACCATGTACATTCTTTTTAATTAAACGAAACTTTTTTTTGTCTCAAACTCTATTTCACTTTAGTCTTTGTGACACATAAGATAGCCCCGTCGTATAGTGATGTACAACTTAGATGCACCTGTTGTTTTCCCGATTATGCATAAACACACCCCAGAGCTAGTCAGCGTCAATGAGTTGATTCAGTTTAAGTGGCTTTTTTTCTACACAGCACTGCGATATCGGAATGTGTATTTTTGAATATTTTGTGCTGATGACTCCAATTACTGTGGTAACTATGTATATCTTAACTGGCAATTATTGTAAATTGAAGTACTTACTATTATTTTAATTGTGATACAACTAAGTTAGTTTTAGTGTAAAAAATAAGTATGAACAAAATTTTTCACTTAAACTGAGAGCAGACTATTGATAGAGAATTGCATGGAAATGCAGAAACTAATACTATAATCAGAATAGAAAAGAAAATAGGAGACTGAAATAAAGTATATTGTAAATTTCATAATGAAGGATCATTGCAATTTACTAGAGCCCACACAAAAAAGCTTTCTGTTTTGTTAAAAAAAAAGATAATAGATAATATTTACATTTATAGCAAATGTGAATTTGGTAACTTCCTTCTCAACAGTCAAAATATAATTGACTAAATTAGTCACCTCCTATCAGAATTAAGCATCAATCAAAAAATTTAAATGATTCTTAATATAATTTGAACTTGAAATTTTGGCCAACTTAGTGTAAACAACCTAGATTCTTGCACAAATACATAAACATGCAAGACCATTTTTCGATAGAGAGAAAAATGAATTATTATTTTGCTTATGGAAATTCTGTTAAAAAATGACAAGGAAAAGACTAACAAATGCTATTTTATAAAAAGTGGAAAACCTTCAGTTATGATGCCAAACAACTGTTCAGTGAATATAAGACCTTTCTAACAGTATCACAAAAGATTAGTTCATCCAAATGTGTAAAATGGAAAGTACTTTATTTCAGCTTTGAATGGGTTGGAAAATAAAAGAGGCACTGCCCAATTAATACTTTGGATGCATGTTATCTCAAAATGCTTACAAATTTATAAAAAATTTATTAATCTCCAAATATGGAATTTACGGCATAGATATTTTAAAACTCTTGTATATCTGTTTAAGAAGAATTTTACTTAGATGTGAAAAAATGTGTCTGTTAGGGGTAGATAGTGCTTTTTTAGGTTTTTAACTGGAATTTTAAACAGCAGACTGATACTATCTTTATTGCTTCATTTCACTAAGTACCATGAAAATATTTGTGTTTACTTTTCTAAGCATATTCTATGAAAGATGTCATGTGAACAGTTGTTAAAATTCCTTACCGTGGAAATGTTGTGAATCCTTGCCAGTTTATCAAGCTATCAAACAAAATAGAAGATAAATTAGTACTACTGCGGGGTTTTTTTTTGCTAATATTCATCAGTTGAGTCATGGAACATTTTATAAAGATTTATTGTATTATTAACTCCAAGATTTCCTTGAGCCAAATTCACTAAATCACAGACAAAAAATAAGAGTGTGATTCCTATTTCCTAGCCAATTTTACACTGCATACGAACAAGCTAAATTTAAAGTTTCATGGAGGGGAAAAGTTATTTGTGACCCAGCAAAATCAATACGATAACTTGCTGAAATTAAGAATTTAATTATACAAATCAATAATAATTTTTTTCTAATGCAAACCAGTATCCAGAAATAATAATCAGTAACATTATGTGTGTTGGATGCAAAAAAAAAAAAAATTTGAAGAGTATTTTACGGATATTAGTAAATCAACTTAGGCAAGGGCCTTTTGAACCAGTACTAATATTGAGTTGATACAAGATTAGTGGGTTTATCATGGACAGATAAAATTATGAAATGGAATGAATATGTTTTAGCTTTCAAAATCAAGTTAATTGTTCTAAAATTGATGAGCTAGTTTTGTCAATGTTGATTTAAATATTAAATGAAAATTATGTTTTTGTATTCAGTTTTTAGGAAAATTTTAAGTATGTTTGGAACAGTTTGGGGATGTGATTCTACTTTTTCTGAGAACATATTTTATAAAATCTAAACATAGATGAAATATTTCTGATGAAAATGTAGCTTCTGTATTAAGATGTAAGCGCAAAATATCCTCCAGATTTGAAGAACTTTATATGAGAAAAAGAATGCAGAATAATTATCTTGTTGACAATTTTCTAACAGATGTGAAGATGGTGATATTTGTATATATTGGATTACATGAAATACATTATGAAATTTAATTTCATCTATTTATTTTTACTTTTTAATATGGCTACTAAGAAAATTAAAATTATAAAATTATCTTTCATATGCAAGTGTGAGTAATTATAAACTGGTTTCACAGTAGTACTGAGTACATAGCCTAGGATGAAGGAGGAAAGGTGAGGAAGAGGGGAAGGGAGGGAGGTGGGTCTATACAGGGAGGGTTAGTAGGGGGACCACACCTATGGAGCATATTGCAAGTACAAGTTGGATCTATCAGGTGTAGAACACAAATGTCTTAATGCTGTAACTGGGTAAATGAGGTGAAGGCTATGTTGATTAGTAGGATGTAAGCACTCCAATTTGTACAAATAATCAACGCATTGAATCCCATAAATGTATTCATGATCTACAAATAGCTTAATAAAAAAAAGTGGAGCCCCTAAAAAAAATAAAATAAAATGATAAAATTACATACACTTACATATGTGGGAACTGAAGAGCAGTTCTGGTTTATTAGGGTGAAAAGTACTACATACAAGGAGAATGTGGCCAGACCTCAGGCTGTAGAGGAAAGTTAGATCATGAACGGGACAAGAGATGGTGAGAGAACTGGGGTTTGCTCTGTAGTGATGGTGAAAGTTTTTCAGAAGGACATTCAGGCAGTAAACCCTGATAGTGTCAGTCCCAGGTTTTCCTTTCCCAGTTTGTTTCACTGGGAAAGTGGGAGCAGTGCTCCCATTTGCACTGGTTGGTTGAGCAGAGTCAGTGGCATGGAGGTTTCTTGAGAGATGATCTCTTACATTGTATGACAGCTGGCTTCACGTCATTAGACAGAGGCTTCCTCATATAACACACTTCAAACTCAAATACCAGGTGAATTTGACAGTGCTTGAAGCCTTAAATTTCAGCATTTATTTATTCCACAGATTGCTATCTGATGGAATGTTATAAATTGGTTTGTCTTTCAAACGACTGAAATGTAAGTCTCAAGAAACAGAGATGGGGTCTCATTCATATAGCAAGTGCTCAGTAAATACTTTTGAATAATCACATTAGATAAGATAGCGACACCTATTGGCAATGAGTAGTATTGCAACCTAACTTGATCGCACTCTCATCATCAACTGGATATGACACCTGAGGAAGCCGAACTCAATCGGTAGGGAGTCATTATCTCTGAACGATGCTAAGTTAACAGACTCAAAAATTACAGCAAGTGGAAAGTCAAGGAAGCTGAATGCACATGTAGAAAAATGGGGCAGCCTAGGATAATGGAAGAACAGAGACTTCAGACCCACATGGGTTTTCGTCCCCAGCTCCGGTATTTACTTGCTGCATAAAACTGTATGAAGTAACTCACATCTCTAAGTCTTAATTTCCTCATTCATAAAAGGGTCAATAAATTAACAGCATTTTGACATTAAAAATAATATATTTAGAATGGGTGGTTGTCCTTAAGTATTAGCTTTTGCATAAGGGTATAAGGAAAGGAAAATGGAGAATGAATGATTTATGAACTTGTCTGTTGCGAACTATTTCTTTTATTTGTGTCTGGAAGAATCCTCCCAATTATTCTCATGCATGTGGATTTTCAGGGAAGGTAGTACTTTGCTCATCTAATTACAGGCCATTTTCTGGCTTTGCATAGTGAATGCATAAATAAAGGTGTAGATTGCTCAGACTTGTGAGTTCAGAATCCTTTCTCAGGAGGTTTTCCCAGCATGAGGAAATCAATATAAGTTACCAAGCAGCTTCACAGCTGATTACCTTGAAAGGAATGGTCATGCCTCCTTTCCAGTTCTCCATCTTCCTCTTGGTCAAGGATTGGCTGCAATACATTAGATCCCTAATTAAGAAAGATGATGATAAGCAAATGACTCCTTTGAGAAGAATTCTAAACCACTGGAATGCTCTTGGAGCTGATCTGCTGGCATCCACAAAGAGGAAGAACATGTGAAAAGAAAGTACCTTAATTGGTAGTGGTATAGGGATTGTATTTCACCACTCTGCTGGGAATAATAAAGGCTGACGTTATAATCAGTGTGGCAGGAGAGAAGTGGAAACTTAGAATCTGAGCTGCTCTGTTATTCAGCTACAGCCAGTGAAAAGGAAATAGATACTGCCTAGGCTGGTTGAAAGTAGAGACCATTTACTTAACAGTAAAAATGCCCCTAGCAAAGTGAAACTAGACCCCCCACCTAATAACAATAATATCAGCTATGGAGTGAAACCAACCTCATTCAAATTCTTGCTCATTTATTACTTGTTTAGCCTAAAGCTTTTCCTTAGCCTCCCTGAATCTTGGTTTCATCATTTATATGATTTCATCATATAAAATCACTGTAACCTCCTGGGTAGAACTACATATTGTGAAATATGTTCAACATATAATGTATAACTGGCAAGGTTTCTAGCATGGAGAAACTTCACAAACAATGAATATTTCTTTCTCCCTCCCCTTTCCTTGTGTAGTATTCAAGGTATCTTTGTATTTTTCAGAAGTTCCCAGTCTAGGATCTGGATGGATACGAGGGCTGGGAGCTGCAAAATATATATTATTTGCAAAATGATATATGAATGTGGTCTGTGATGGTGAACTTGTCCACGGTTTTCAACAGTTTCTCAAAGGGAGTTTTAACTCCACAAAAATGTTGAAAAATGCCTGGTATGTACCATCTTTCTTTCATGATCTGGCTCCTGGCTGTCCCTACACCTTCACTATGTGGCATTTCCTTCCTCATTGCTGAACTCCATCCAGTCTTGCCCTCACACATGCCGAGCTTGTTCCTGTATCAGCCCTTTACTTGCCATTCTCTCAGCTTCCTAGATCTTGAAAAATCTGAAAAATTGAAAAATGAAAAACATGAAAAATTCAGCTCAAATGTCACTTCTGGATACAGTCCTTCTTTGGTCTCTCAATCTAAAGAACCTTTGCCAGTCATTTTCTATCCCCTTGGGACTAGCCTGTTCGGGCTGGCATAGACTGCTGCATAGATAAACAACAGATATTTATTTCTCATGATCCTGGAGGCTGGGTAGTCCAAGGTCAAGACGCAGCTGATTCAGTTCCTGGTGAGGGTTCTCTTCCGAGCTTGTACACAGCCACCTTCTTGCTGTGTCCTCACATGGCAAAGGGAAAAAACATTTCTCTCTCTTCCTCTATTTTTTTTTTTTTTTTTGTAGAGACAGAGTCTCACTTTATCGCCCTTGGTAGAATGCCATGGCATCAGACAACTCAGCAAACTCCAGCTCCTGGGCTTAGGCAATTCTCTTGCCTCAGCCTCCTGAGTAGCTGGGACCACAGGCACCACCACAATGCCCGGCTATTTTTTTTTCCTTGCAGTTCGGCCAGGAGTGTGTCTGAACTGGACACCCTCAGTATATGGGGCCGGCACCCCAATGACTGACCCACAGGTGCCACCCACTCTCTCTATTTTTTTAATAGACAGGATATTTCTCTCTTGCCCAGGCTAGAGTGGCACAGTCATAGCTCACTGTAAACTCTAGGTAGCTAGAACTACAGGCATAAACCAACATAGCTGGCTAATTTTTTTTTTTTTTTTAGAGATGAGGTTTTTCTATATTGCTCAAAGTAGTATCAATCTCTGGCCTCAGGCAATCCTCCTGCCTCCAAAACAACAGGGATTACAAGATAAGAGCCACAGCACTCTATCATCTTCTTTTCTTATAAAGCCACTAATCCCATCATGAGGGCCCCACCCTTGCCATCTCATCTAATTTTTATTACCTACCAAAGGCCACACCTCTAATATTTCACATTGGAAGTTACAGTTTTCACATATGAATTCCAAAGGGAGATGATTTAATGTATAGTAATGTTACTGGGTCATATCGTCTTCAGAACATTTATCCTTATTTTGTGCAATGATTCATTCCCTTATTTATTTTATTCTTTACCCAGTACTTCATGAGGCATACAGGAATGTATCCTCCATGAGCACAGGAACTAAGTCTTATTTGCTATTGATTCACAACAATTAGAACAAGTCTTATTTGCTACTGATTCACAACAATTAGAACAATAATTGTAATATAGTATGTGTGCCAGTTACTGCAAGAGTGGATAGATGGATGGATGGACAGATGGATGGATGGATAGACGGATGGATGGATGACTTCTAAGTACATCCCTGTGAGATATAGAAGAAAAGTTTCTTTTCCTATTTTACATATGGAGAAACTAAAACTTGGACAGTTTCAATGCCTGGGAAAAGCTTTATGCACAGTGCTTACAAACTCCCTGAGTTCAAATCTCAGTTTTGCCACTTACAAACACATAGCATCTCGCTGTTCTTCAGTTTCTTCATCCATAAAGTGCTGATAATAATTGTATACTGTGATAGTCAGTAGGCCTGCTCACCAATAATATTCTGGTTCTCCTCTTTCTGTTATACAACATCTCTTCCATGCCTGTTTGAAGTCAGGTAAGGTTAGGAAATGTGAGCTGAAATGATTGCATCATTTTCATGTGGAAGCTTTTAAGAGCCAAAGAGTGATTTACACTTTCCTTTTCTCTGATGTGAGATTTGAAGCTTTCCAGGTGGAAGGTGTTCTCTTACCCTGAATCCTGAGGTAAAAATAGAGTAGAAGAGAATTCCCATAGACCTACAATAAGCACAGAGAATGAGTAAGAAACAGACCATTGAGATATGGTGGTTGTTGTTATCACAGCCTAACCTAGCTAAGCTCGACTAATACACATATATGTGTGTGTGTATGAATATGTATGTATCAACTCAGCTCTTATGGGAACTGAGTTGACAAAAGCAACATGGTTAGAAGTGTCTGGTGCATGGTAGGCACTATACAAGTGCCTGTAGTGATTATTACTCAATTAATGTCAAAACTAAGACTCATGTTTCCAGGGGCTCTAATCATGATGCAGTTTTCCCTGAATTTCATTATTATGAAATCTACACAGGAACATGTAAGGCTAAGTGGGGAAGATCTGCAGAAGGCTCAATCCTCACGTGCCTGACACCTCTGGCTTTAAGAAACCCAGAAGAGGGAGGGAATAATTGCTCCTCAAGACAAGTTCCTGAGCACACACCAGAACAGGGTCACCTGGCAGCCCTTGTCTCTCGCCAGGCCAGTGATGCCATTGCTGGACAGAAGGGCAGTGATCCATTTCCACAGGTTTCACTGCACCCTCAATAAAACAACTCTGTCCATCTTGTCCTTTCCTCCTCCTTTTTGAGGGGTTCAGAGTAAAATTGTGCCTTGGGAGGAAAGTTCCCAGCTTCGCTAATGAGATGGGCTCTTCTCAGCACAATGAAAAAGCCATTTCATGCCAACCTGCTGTGTGAGAAAACTGAAGTTCAGCAACTGTGTTGCTACCTCGAGAAAGCTTAGAAAGCTGGAAAGAAAATTGTGGTGTGTGGTCCAGGCTAGTCTGTATTATTACTAACATAACAATGAGGAGTTAATAGATATTAGCAATAACAAAGGTTATGGGTAATAACAACCAGATGGAGAAACTGGTGTAGCACTTGTAATATGCCAGGTATTGGTGCATCTAAGGGCGTCCAAGGTCTGTATGTAGTTTAACTGTTTAGTGCTCATACTGCACTATCAGGGAGTTACTGATTTACCATCCTCACTGCTTTGATGAGAAACGGAGGTGCAAAGACAAGGAGCTTGACACCAATCACCAGGGGAAGCCAGGATTCAAACCCAGGCCACCTGGCCCCAGCATTCATGCTATACCATAATTACCATGCTATACTGTCTCTTGCTTGTTTTAAGCGTTTGTGGATTCACACATCCAGGCCTTTGCACATAATGTTTCCTCTGACATTTTAAAACTTAGATCAAGAGCTGCCTCTTCCATGGAGCTTGACCTGACCTCTCCAACTCTCTCTTTTGAGGCAGTCACCTATTTTTCTGCGGCTCTCTCTACCTTTATTACAACAAACCCCACACTAAATCATGAGTACCTTAGGGGCAGAGACTAGATCTTATTAATCTCAGCATCCTCCATGTCTTGCACAGTCCCAGGCACAAAATAAAGTCTAATTCAGTGTTATTGAACTGATGTGTAAGGATTTGAAAGATACAAGTCTGTAGAAAGCAGTAGACAGATAGCACTGGTTCTGGAGGTGGACTGCCTGGTTCCAGACCCCAGACAGAAATTTTCATAACATGAAACTTTCATAGCATGACTGTGTGACTGTGGATATGTTAATTTATATTTCTGTGCTTTTTTTCCCATCTATATAATGAGGACAATAACAGCACATACTATAATGGGTCAATTATAATTTTAATGCATGAATTAAAATTAACAATTAGCAAAGAAGCTAGCCTAGATCCTGGCCAATAGTAAGTGCTCAATAAATGTCGGTTCTTACTACTTGAGCCTCCTGGCACATTTCTTACTAGAGATATAGCTATGCCTATCCCTGACTAGTGAGAAAAAAGCCTCATGTGAATATGGCTAAATGATGATGAGTTGGCAGAATGAGAGGTATAAACCAATTTATCTGTAAAGCTGTAGTCCTCTAGGTAATTTGGTTCATGCCCAACAGCAATCAGCAAGTGCTTAGCATTTTCCCCATTCATATGGTTGGAAGTAGAGCTGTCAAAGCTGGAGGAAAAGAAATAACACAGAAAATTGATCGCACCATTACCAGTTATTTTCTGGAACAATAATAATGTAGGTTTCCTTATTTCTTTTTTATGCCAGTCTTACTACTGCAAATTTCAAATAGGATATATAATACAGATTTCTCTAAAAGGAAGCTTGGTTTTGAAAAGAAATGGATATGAAACAATGGTGGGTAAACACATTCTTCCTAGTTGGACATGAACTGTGGATTACTATACTCCTTATATAAGTGGAATTTCAGACAAAGAATGTTCAGTATTCAGATTTAGACTATTGACCCAATGAACTTAAAATGCACTATCAAAATTATTTGAATACCCAGATTAGCACTAAAGACAGTAAACCAAAAAAAAAAGCCATAAAATGTTCTAATCTTTGTGTTAAGATTAACAGGTAAAATATGCACAGCATATGTTTAGGGTCTAAATGCTAATTGTACTAATGGGAAAAGGGATGGACAAATAAATATCCCTCAAAGAAAAAATACTAAAGTGTTAGATATTCATCTTGGTTTATGTGAGGCTGTTACAGCTCAATATTGAAGGAAGTTTTTTGACATAAAACTCTGTTCGAACCACTACTTTATCACTCACAGAAAATGGCCCTACATTATACCAACACTGGGGAATGCAGACCCGGAGAAGCAGTAAAGTGCTGTCTTATTTAGACTTATTAGTCTTATTTAGGCTTTATGAAGTCTAATTAAGGGCCCATATTTCTAGACAGCCTGGGTTTAACTCTGAGTTCTAAAATGACTGGATGACTCTGGGGAAGTTACTTATGCACTTTGCCTAGGAGGTTCCTTATTTTATAAGGAAAATAGTAGTAGTACCTAAATCATGTGCTGTTGTAAAGAATTAGTAAATTAATATATCTGGTACATAGTAAGTACTCAATAAATTTCAGTCATTATTATATAATTTGTGTATATTATTCATAAATCTAACAATAATACATATAGAATTTACAATGTTGTAGGTTCAATTTTACCCATTTTTGGTTTATTAACTCTTTTTTTGTGTGTGTTTTGTATGTGGTTTTTGGCCGGGGCTGGGTTTGAACCTGCCAACTCCGGCATATGGGGCTGGCGCCCTACTCCTTTAAGCCACAGGCACTGCCCGGTTTATTAACTCTTTCAATCCTCATAGTAACCCTTTGTGATAGTCCTTTTAGGTAAAAGTAAAATGACTTATCTGGGGTCACACAGCTAGTGAGTAACAAAACCAAAATAGGAACCTTGGCAAATTTGATTCCAGAAACTTCATTCTCGAGCATTAAATATATATTCACCTTTTTGAATACTGTGACTAAATTTATTCACTCTTCACTTAGAGGAATATTGATTACAAATCTGCCCTGGGCTGAATAACATTCCAGCTGTTGATATATCAAGCTAAAGAAAAGAAACAGTGTCTCTCCCTCACAAAATATGTAATTTCTATTAAGTCTAATGTTTGTTTTAATCTTGTCTGTGCTCATTTTGTTCATAGGCACATGGATAGATATTATTTTATAGGTCTTCATGAAGTGTAAATATTTGGTTTTCCCTCTTTTACTTTCCCCTCTTCCAGCTGGAAGTATCCACATCTGGATTCCTGAGGATGTGTATGTTTCAGCACCATGGACAGCAGAAAACCCCATTGAAACTGAATAATCAGAAATTTTCCTTTCAGAAAAGCTCTGGGGTTTCAGAATGGACCTATGTACATCCAGTTGGGTATTTAAATATATCCTAGAACCAATTGTAGAAAATTATCAAATACGAGGCCCTGGAACAGAAAGTGAAAATTGCACACATGAGGCCTTGCTCCTGAAGCCAAGAACAAAGTCCCTGGAACTAATCCCATCCCAAGAGTACTTTCACCACCAAGCAGAAGAACTATGTGTGCATTAGGTGGTGGGGGCATAGTGCACTGCACAATTCTTTAAATAGGAATTAAGGAAAAAGGTACTATGATGCAAGTGCCAAAGAAATCCCTTGACCAGTTAGGAAGATTTATTTTCTAATATTACTATTTATTATCTCCCATTTCCTAATATGTTTGAAAGCATGAATTAAAAACAAGTTTCAAGGTTACAGGAGAAACAGATCTAAGTTATTACTGCCCCTGCCTCAGATGCCAAATTTCCGTGACCTCATTGAGTACATTAGAATTCTTTCCGGCCTATCAGTGTTTATTGGATTTGATACTGCTTAATTCTGACATCCCAAAGGAAGGTGACTCACTCACAGTAAACGTGTTATCATTCTCTAAGGCTCTGTCTAATCTGTATGACATCATCTTGTCTGGAAGATACATTTTAAGTGAACAGTCCCAGAGCTCACAAAAGAAAAACTTTCCATTTGCCGTGCTTCTCTAATCCGATTCAATTAAAACAGCTATGAAAGGCGGCATTGAAGGTGAAAGAATGTGAAGGAAAATAGAATTATAGATTTAATCATTCAAGACCATATTTATTATAATAGTGCAAAGCTTTTCAAAGAAGTCTGTATGGCTATAAATAAGGTCATCATAAATCTTTCTCCTCCAATATCCTTTAAATAATTATTCAGATTCTACCACCTACTGGCTATGTAATCATGAAAGTTACTAATATCCTCTAAGCCTCAATTCTCTGGTCTATATAACGAGAAATGTTTTACTTATGATTCTTCACTGGGGCATTGTGAGAAATAATGACAAAATTTGCTGGCACGATAATGGGAAACAAAAGGAAAGAAAATGAGGCACAGTTGACTGACTTGCCTAAGAGAACTGTAATATTTTTTTCTGATAAAAAGAATTAAGGAAATCCCCCTACAGAGAGACACAAGGATTTTCCTTATCACCACCAAAGAAATTCCTCAGCTATCCTAATGTTAGAAGATTATGGTGCTTGGAATAAGAAGATCCAACTTAAATTCCATCTCTATCATATTAGCCACCAAATGTCCCTCCCTACCAGAGCTTTACTTCTTAAGCCTACAGAAATAGGGCTCTTTCACCAAAATAATGGTTATCACTCTCTCTAGGTAAAGAATGCAATTAGCTACTTGAATTAGAAGACAGAGAAGCAAATATTGTGTTGTTATCAATGGGGCAGGCTGCAGCAGTCTGGGTTTAAGTCCTAGTTCCACCATTCCTTACTGAATGACTTTGGCCAGGTTATATAAACTCTCTGAGCTTGGAATTCCTCATCAGTAAAATGGAGATAATATGAATAACTAGCTAACATATCATGACTATGTCATGGTGATTGAAAATGTTAATAGGTGGGTATAAAGCACGTAGAACAGTATCCAGCACATGATAAGAGCTTGATAAACATTAAATATATAAAGAAGGTGCTGGTCCATGCCCCTGGCCCCAGGACCCTTTACTTACTTCCCAGATAGAAGACTAAAGAGAGATCTCTCCTCTGCAGATCTGCTGATTATGGAACCAGGCCTTAATCATATCAAAGACACTTTAGTCTGAGTTACAACCAAGTATGAATGAGTGGAATTCTGTGGAGGAGAAAAGGAGACGGAAATGAATCGTGGTAAAGGAGAGGAGATCCCTTCTGTAGAGGGGAGGGAGGGAGGAGACACGGAACAAAGCCCTGTGCTCTCCTCCGGTCATTTGCAAATACTAAGCCAGGACTTAGCTGATTTGGCCAGCCATGCTGCTTTCCTGTTGACATCAGTCCAGAACACAGAAAGACAGTATGAATCCGCAGAACAGGGAAGAGGTGGGGCTGGAAGAGCTTTAGAGGAGAAGGGAGAGACAGCCAGGAAGAAGCTTAGAGGAAGGAGGTCTGGTCGCCCTCCTGCTGCCATGCAGTGTTTCAGGAATGCTATCAATATTACAATCACAGGGCTGTAATCTAGAAGACAGATGATCACCCCGAACACACTTGCAAAGGAGACAAGATTTATTATCTATATGTTCTCAACCCCCATATTCTCCACCACACCACCATTAAAGCATTTTTTTTTTTTTACTTGTTTAGCAATTGGTGAAGTTTTTGTTTTCAGTTCCCAGGGTTTCATGACCCAAATTCAAAAGAATATGAAGAACAAGAGTGGTGAGACAAGCCTGAGATACAAAAGCAAGGTCAAGAGGAAATAAAGATAAATGTTGCATGGTGGTGCCTATGGCTCAAGGAGTAGGGTGTCAGCCCCATATACTGGAGCTGGTGGGTTCAAACCCAGCCCTGGCTAAAACATTGTAAAACATAAATAAATAAATGTTGCAAGGGTCAGGTGTTAGTGAGAGTGGGGAGGACTTTGTAAGGGGTTGGCTCTAGCTTATCCATTATCAGGATTTTAGGTAATTGTTTTAGGCTATAAAGTAAATTTCTTTTGATGGTCATTAAGAGAACCAGACATAGTTTAAAATTCCTTTGGACTGCTAGATCAGACTTTTAAAAACATGATTTTGTCCAAGGTCTACTAATCAGGGCGATGTATGTACACACTGACGTATAGGCCTCCAGCCTCATTCAGCAAAGGTGTGGACTCTGCCATGCAAGCCCCTTTATTCTCTGCAACAGTTATTGGTAAAATGCCAGCTATGCTTACTTAAACTTTGGCCATGAAGTTTAAAGGGAATAAAAACAAAATCCTATTTTTTTCTGAACAGAAATAGGAGACATCTCACCACTATCCTTATTCCCTATGGGGAAAAAAAATCAGTCAACAGATGACCTCTTTAAATTGATTGAGGGCTGACATAACATTCCCATGGTCAGGAAGATCATGGACTGTAAAGATAGGAAATGCATATCCTTTGAGACAGCTGCAGGAAAAATTGGTTTTCCTCCTCGCCTGGAAATGTCTATACCGAGCTTTGTTCCCAGGGTGATGCAGCTGAAAGGGAAGCCAGTTGGGCTTTCATAGGCCAGCATTTGACAGCCAGAAGCTGTGAACGACCTTCCATGGCACGAGCTGAGCTGGAAAACTGATGAGAAAAGGTCTTGGGACTATGACCTATAGCAGCCTGGACTGGGTGATGCTGAATTTGGATTTAAATTTGGTAGAGAGAGTCAGAACTGGCTTAAGGAAAGAATGAGCCTTTGCAACTCTAAGAAATGATCCATCACCCACCCATCCACCTAGCCCAGAACCTACCAGTCCAGACTGTATTTTAGTATCTCCAGGGAATATTTTTAGAAACACTTATTTTTTTTTGAGACAGAGCCTCAAGCTGTCACCCTGGATAGAGTGCTGTCGCATCACAGCTCACAGCAACCTCCAATTCCTGGGCTCAAGCAAGTCTCCTGCCTCCGCCTCCCAAGTAGCTGGGACTACAGGCACCCGCCACACACCCAGCCATTTTTTGGTTGCAGCTGTCATTGTTGTTTGGCGGGCCGGGGCTGGATTCGAACCTGCCAGCTCAGGTGTACGTGGCTGGTGCCTTAGCCCGTTGAGCCACAGGCATCGAGCCTAGAAACACTCACTTCTTTCCCTTACCTTCGGACATCCTAAGTCCAAAGATCTCAGGTGAAGCCTGAGTGTAACTTTTTTTATAAACTGCTCAGATGATTCTGGCAAAGTTTATCTACCTCCCTGAATCTGAAACCTACCAGTTAAACTGTCACAGCTGTGTATTGATTCTCTGGCTGGCCAACTAAGAAAATGATTTCACTTGCCACGAACCAGTCCATCAGGGACCCCCTTTTTTGTTTGCTTGTTAGTATTTATTTCTACAGAAAATTCTGTCCAGGACAGGAAGAAGCAAAGTCTCCCAGTCTCTCTTAAAATACCAGGCAGTCTTCCTCCCACCTTCCTCCTCCTCCTCCTCCTTTTGTTCTTTTTAATTTGCACATCAGAAGCAAAACAGCTTCACTGTGTGTACAGCCTACATGAAAACAGAAATGAGTTTTGCCTCATGGGTGTCTTCAAGCAGATCCAGAGGCACTCTTATGTACCCAGGAACGTGGTGTTAGAGGGAGTGTAAATGTCACATGGGAATGTAAAACACTCCCCAAAGTTCAGGGAGGCAGAACCTAGAAGCAAGCCTCCCACCCAGTGTCAAGTGAAGAGAGGGTTCCCTACAGAGTCTGGGCTACAAAGGACCCGTGGTGCTCTCTTAGCTCCATTTAGAGGATCAAAACAAGGTCAGAAAAGGCAGGTGGCAGCCCCCAAACAGCGAATCCAGGGGCTTGAAGGCCCTAAGTAGTAAGAATCAAGAACAGTCAGGATAAGAAGGTTGGGGCCTTGACCTTGTTTGGCCAATTAAAGGGACATCATCTCTGATGGGTAGTATAAGCAGTTCCCAATTGTATACACCTGGGTGTCAGATGTAATCAAGGAACTAGTTTAAAATACAGATTCATGGGCCTTGTCCCATTTCTGATCCTTTGTCTTATCTGTGCTGCTCATTCAGTCGGTCCATACATATGTATAAAGTGCCCACTCCACGTAGGCTAGTCTGTTATCTGTGTGAGAACAGACTGCATCTGTCTTGTTCAGCCTCAGTGTCTAGAACAACATCTGAAAACAACATCCATTCATTCACTCAAAAAAATAAAACCCTCTCAAAACATAATGAGTGCCTATGATCTGCCAGGCTGAAGTAGGCACTGGGATACGATGATTAATAAAGATACTCCCTACAACAAAGACTTCAGGGACTAGTGGGGGAGATAGCCGAGGACTCGATAAATCACAGCAACGTGACAAATGCCTTAACACCATGTATAAATATTTCTCATCCACTGAATCCACCTCCACACAGGAGCCAGAGAGATTATCATAAACCACAACTCTGGCCACTGGGTTTCTTACAGACAGTCAATAACTACTTCTCCATAGTCTGTGGCTCTTCCTAGAGTGGGATCAGAGAATTCATGGAGATAGATGTCTGGGAAAGCAGTGTTCATGGTCAGATAACTTTGGAAGGCTCTGGGATAAAGTAAATAAAATCAATCAAGTTTTTTCACGGCAGAATTGGGCAGAGACTATATGATACCAATGTGCTCTGCAAATCTCCAAAAGGGAGGGAGTGGCGTTCAGCGCTTTCTCATTCTTATTTGAGTGTGGACTTTTTGTCAAGGAGGGAACATCTTAAGGAAATAGCATTTGGAACCGAGGCTTCGGGAAACCTTGGCTGACCCATCACACCCACACTCCCCATGACGCCTCTCACAACCCTGTGATCTCTTGCCCAAACTTCTGTTTCCTGCTCTCGTTCTGTTCTTGCACTTTAACGAAACCAAACCTCATCTTCCAAGCTATGGCTCATGCTGTTACCCCTCTTTTGCATTTCCCTGAGCCCTGCAACTGCTCCCAGAACACAGAGAATCTCCCTGGATCACTCACACCTGTCCTTGAAGATGCAGCTCAGACATCACCCCTGCCTGAGTGGCTCATCCCCATGTCCTCACAGTCCTGACCCCTGCACAGCACAGAGTGTGCTTTCTTGGCCCCACTAGACCAAGAGCTTTGGAGGGAAGGAGCCGTTGCGGGGCTTTGTTTATCTCTGATCTCCTATATACCAGGCTATCTCAGCTACGCACTGTCGACATTAGAGCTGGATAATTCTGTTATAGGGACTGCCCTTTGCACTGTAGAATGTCAGTAGCATCCCTTGTCTCTACCCATGAGATGCCAGTAGCACCATCACCTTCCCTCCCAAGGATGCAAGGATACCAAGGATGCTCTAAATACTGCCTGATATTCTCAAGGGAAACAAAATCATCTCTAGTTGAATACCATTGTCCTATCCATAGTACAGTGCCTGGATTCATTAAATAAATACTTCCTAACTTGTCCTCTACCTCCAACCCAGTGCCAGGCACAGGCAATACAAATGAGAGCTAAACCCATACTGTGCCTTTAAGGTGCTAGTAACCTACTGCAGGAATTGGGAAGTAAACAGACCTCATTGAGAATGTAATGGTAGTCACAGTTTCATGATTGCAGAGAGAAACTTGCCTATTTTATTCATTTTTATATCCTGAGCTCCTAGGACAGTGCCTAGTCCATACAAAGTACTCAATAAATATTTGTTGATGATTCACATTAGCTAAAATGTAGAGAGAGCTTACTGTGTGCCAGAGCTGTTGTAAGTACTTTATGCATATTAAATCATTTTAGCTCCATAACGAACCTATTATTGAACCATAATGAACCTAGTGCCATTCATTTTACAGACAAGCAAACCAAAGTGTGGACATTGAAAGTAACTTGACTATGATCACAGGATAAGTATGAGGCAGAGCCAAGACTTGGACCAAGGCAGTCTGGTTACAGAATCCAAGCCCAAGAGGCCCATGTGCTATTACAGAGGACAGCCAGCATCTGTTGAGCCTTCCTTTGTACCAGGATTAATAACGACATTGTAAGCTATTTCTTTTATTCTCATCCTTAACATCTTTTATTGGAGAAAACATGAAGCTCAGAAAAGTTAAGCAGTCAGCATTCTCTGACAAGCAGCAACTGGATGAGCTGAAATCTGTGCCCAGTCTGAGAACAAGGGCGCTCATCCTTAACCAGTGTGTCACTATGCACTGCCTTTACTATGGAAGTGGAATTGAGAATTGGTAGATGACTGAATGAGGATTAGTGTCTAAATACTTCCTGCATCTCCTATACCACCCAGCAGAGAGCCTGATATATAGATGGTGCCACACACACGACTTGACACGATGACAGGGAGGTATCAGGGGTGTGATACTAAGTTGGGATCAAGAGAGCCAACCTGTCCTCCAGGCTCTGCCATGGAGTTCCTTTGTGACCTTGGATACTTCACACCCATCCAACCAGGCCTCCCCTTATCCATACAAAGTGATGGTTTTCTAGCGTCTTCCAGCTCTCATGCTGACCCCGGCTGCCACAGTCCCAAGTTGACCCAGATAACCCTCTTCCATCTTGGAGGCCAACCAGGTAAAGCTTCTCCCCCAGCTATCTTGATTTGTTCGTTCACCTTCTGTTGCAGGTGTTATTTTGGTTGCCTGGCAACGTGATGACAGAGTCTGCCAATTCCTAGAAGACAAACAAATAAATGAGCAGATATAGTCATACGGGGGAAGGGAGGGTAGGCAGAAAATGACCACAGACAAAGCAGAGCATTGTGGAATTCCTAACTCCACCTGTCCCAAATATGCTTTTCCCATCCTGCTGACAGAGAAGTCTAATGGGGGCTATTTGGGGGAAACACGAAGGATTTCTGTTCTGAAGGTAGCAAATAATTTTATGCACCACCCCACCTGCCCATAAGGAGGTGACCCAATCACAAAACAAAAAGCATAGGTATGTTTTAGTACTGATAATGAGAGATTTCCTGCCATGTGAAAGAGCCTTAGTTTCCTCTCTTCCACCTGCCTTTAATCATATATCCCAGATTCTGGATTGTAAAAAGAGATCATATAAATTGGCCCAGTCAATCCCCATAATCATCCCCCCAAACAGGCAGAATTGAGGTTCGGCAGAAAGGAAACCCTTTAGAATGGTTAACAGCATTGCTTTAGAAATCATGCAGTTCAATTCCCGGCCCTGCCACTTATAAAATTAATTCTGTTCTAAAGTGTGTGACTTTAAGTGTTTTTCTTAGCTTCTCTGAGCCTCAGTGTCTACATCTGTAAAATGGAGAGATTGATACCTATCTCAAAGTGTCATTGAAAGTATTAAATAAGATAATGTAGGTCATTAACAGAAAAAAACAAAACTCTGTAAAATATTTTAAAGAAGTTTATTCTGAGCCAACATGAGTGACTGCGGCTTGGGAAAAACACAAACTCAAGAAGCTTTGAATAAGTGGCCCAAAGGCAGTCAGGACATGGCTTTGTTCTATCCATTTCGGGGAAGCAGAAGCTATAGGCAAAGTCGGAAATTAATACATGGAGGTTGTACATTGATTTGCCTGCCAAAAGTGGAACATCTTCGAGTGGAGGCTTATAGTCATAGGTGGATTCAGAGAGTCTCTGATTTGCGATTGGTTAAGGGAACAAAGCTTTGGCTAAAACCTTGGGGTTAGGTGGAAGGAGTATTTAAGTTAAAGTATGGAAGTCTGCTAATCATCATGTTATGCAATGTCTGAGGTCATGACAGCAAGCCACTGTATACTGTGTCAAAGTGACCTGTTAAGCACAACTGATGGTCTTCAGATGTGACTTAACTCTTACCTGGCATAGCCTTGGACTTTGTTTGTAGATTGGAATCTTGAGTCTGTTCTATCAGTCTTCTGATCTCTATTTTAACCTTAATGCTTGTTTTTGTGCCTAAATTCCAAAAAGGGAGAGGGTATAATGAGGTGTGTCTGACCTCCCATCCTGTCATGCCTGGAAGTCAGTTTTTAAGGCTTTTCCAGGGTCCCCTTGGCCAAGAAGGGTTCATTCTATCTGTTGGGAAGGCTTAGGAGTTTGTTTTTTGTTTACAAAGTTTAACACTTAGCACAGAGGCTAGTGCATAAGTACATTACTATTATTATTTCTTAGAGTCGTGCAAATTATTGAAGTGGCAGGGGTGGGATTTGAATCCAAGTCTCTAGCAATGGCAAGACAAATTTTTGCCATTACTTTATTCCTCCTTTGAAAGGAAAAGCTACACGAATGCTTTCTTTCAGTACCTATTTATAAACCATTGTGTGATGCTGATGGAATTGTGGAAATTATACCTGTTGTCTGAAATTTTTCTTTTGTGGTTAGTGGAGACAGAGTCTTACTCTGTTGGCAAGGCTAGAGTGTTGTGGCATCAGCCTAGCTTACAGCAACCTCAAACACCGGGTTCAAGCAATCCTCCTGTCTCAGCTCCTAAGTAGCTGGGACTCCAGAACCTGCCACGATGCCCAGCTAATTTTTCTACTCTTAGTAGAGATGGGGTCTTGTTCTTGCTCAGGCTGGTCTTGAACTCCTGAGTGCAAGGGATCCTCCTACCTTGGCCTCTTAGAATGCTGGGATTACAGGCATGAACCTCCGTGCCGGGCTGGAAATTATACATTTTATATAGCATGTTACAGACCAAGGAGTGCTTTCACTAAACCCTGTGCCCATTCTTCTGATAGTCAGATGAAGACGGTTTTGGAGAAAGCAGTTGTCTTCCCCTGGGAGTTAGGCTCTACTCTTCTCCTAGGAGCTTGAAACCCAGGAGAGGGAGCCCAGCCTGTGGGGAAGGTGACTGGGAGAGCTCCTGGGACTCAGTGTCCAGGCTCACAGCGCCTGAAGAAGGGTCAGTCGGTCGGTCCTCGTCTCACGTTTGTTCTGCCTGACACAGAGGGCTGGGCGCATCAGTCTGTTGCTTGAGTCCAGCATGGACGTGCCAGCATGTGGCCTGATGGCTGGAGTTTGGGCTAAATCTATTCTTGCTGATGACAAGTTAGAGATATCTCAGCCAAATGCTTCTCCACTGCCTCCCTCAACACACACACACACACACACACACACACACACACACTCTACGATTTAAATCCGATCATCTAGCTTCTGCTGTTCCTTGCCTCTGCTTAGAATAGCTGAGCTAAATGGAATGTTAGAAATCCTCTCTCTTTCATACGTCAATCTTGCCTCAACAAAGTGGTTTAAAAAAAAATCCTCTTTCCCTCTCACTTCTTCCCCTTCCCTCCCTCTCTCTCTCCTCCTTGCACCCTTTTCTGTCCCTCCCGATCTGTCTCTAGTTCTCCATCTTTCTCTATCTCTCCAAGACTCGCCATCCCCTTCCCCACCACACACATACTTTGCAATAGCCCTTAAACAATCTCTAGGAAATCCTGGTACGGTTAGAAAAATATCGACCAAGCTCACACTCATTCTACGGAAGAAGCGCAGAGATCCAGAGAGGGGGAGTGACTTGTCCAAGGTCACACAGCCAAACGCCCTGATGCCCAGTCTAGTGCACTTACTTCTCTACAGCACTAATATAGTACCTTTTCCCGGTTTCCATTCATAGCAGTCTCATTTTAAAATACCTTACTGCGTTATTCAAATAAAAAAAGGAAATGCAAGAGTTTGGGTTTTTACTTAAGCTTTAATTAGTATCCATCAATAACAACATGATGAAGTCTGGTAAAAAGTTAATGGAAAAGGTCAAACACCCCTTTGAAAACGTCTCGCACAAACACACATATAATGAGGTTCCCTCTTGGCTGCCCTTAAAGGACACCATTTGTAGCACTTTTTGTGTTTTTCCTGTTGGCACGTGTGTGTGTGTGTACAGACACACACCCTTTTTGTGTTTTTCACGGGCATATACATACACACACCATGCATGTTTTTCTGTAATTTGCCTTACTCGTTCAGCAATATGATTTGGCCATTGTTAGCATAATGGATCTAACACATTCTTTCTGCTGCTTTAATGAATTCCATATACATGGATATGCCTTTGGATATTTAGCCATTTCCCCTACTGATGAGTAGTCGATGGTTTCAGGCAACGTTGCAATGGATATCTTCATAATGTGCACATCCCCTCAGCACATAAGTGAACCTGTCACTAGGGAAAATCACTGGATCACAGGACACAGCATTTTAAGGTTTGAGATGGCCTCAAATCCTTTCTCTTGATGTATATTGTTCTCTCGAGGGTTACTCCTGCTGAATCACTCCTTCCACACCAAAGAGGAAATGAGATAAAATATTTTCTTCATTAAATAATGCTACACACTGAGGAACAGACAGTTCTGGAAAACAAATCATGCACAGAAGGGCTGAGTCAATGTATAAAAGGAAGGATTTGGAAGAGGCTGAGTCCCAATCCAAAGCACAACCCCTGTCTGACTGCAATCATACCTGAGATTTCCTTCATTGTGGTCCTATACAAGGTCATGAATATGTGTGATCTAGGATGGAAGGAAAAAGACATGTGAATTCAGTAGCTCCTTTACTGGGGCTCTTTGTTGAAAGTCCAGGGAAACACAAGGTGGAAGTAGTAAGCAAGAAGGGTTATAGTCCCAGAAGAAAGTGAGTGCCCTTGGATTTCCAAATCTATGCTGGCTAACACTCAAATGCAACCAATATTGAGGACATGGCATCTGCTGGGCACTTTCATATTTAAGCTTCACAGCAATTCTGAAAAAGCTAGTTTTGTTACCTTACAGGTGAAGAACCCAAAGCTTGGAGAAGTAAGGCTGGCCCTAGACCACACAGACAGGAAACTTGGACTTGAGCCTCTAACTCCATCCAGGAGAGCTCAACCTTGAAAGAACAATAGTGTCATCTGGGAGGCTGACAAAATATATGCCTGCTGACACCCTGGCCACACCTGCTGTCAACTGATCTGGCTGGGGCGTCAGGGCCCAGAGCATCAGCGCATTTTAAGCTCTGGAGGTGATTCTAACATGCAGGCTGCAGTTGTTTTCACAGCCGGTCCCACCAGACTTCGAGTCCTCTTTCTGCCTAGCTGCAGCTGCTCCCTGGTGAGCCATGGAGCCAGATGTATTAGAATATCACCTTGAAAGTGACATGATCAGCTAAAACCTTCAAGCACCCTTAATTGCAAAGGAACACCCACTGACATCTGCCTCCCTTCAAGGGGGACGCCAAGGACTTGGAAACTTATTTTTCTGGTTGCCATGACAACCCTTTGCCGTGTCAGCAAAAAATGTTCTGTGCTGCAAACGAGCAGGCACAAAATCTCCCCAAATCTTTAGCTCCGAATCCACCTCAGCTCTAGACTGGGCCATGTCACTCAGGTGCCCTGGAGTAGATCCTCAGATGTTAGTAAATTCTAAAACTCTCCTCATTTTACCAGGGCTCAGAGATAAAATGAACTGCCTCATGGGGTGGCGCCTGTGGCTCAAAGGAGTAGGACACTGGCTCTATATGCCAGAGGTGGCGGGTTCAAACCCAGGCCTGGCCAAAAAGAAAAATGCAAAAAAAATGAACTGCCTCATGTAGAAAAGTAAATTAGAACTTTCAAATTTCCTTTTGTTCTACCCTTGATATTTCCATCTTCTCAAAGGACTTTTTTAAAAATCCAAATAGGAAGCAGGTGAAATTCTCCTACTTTCTCCCTTTTCACTGACGCCCTCTTTGGTCAGACTTTACTTTACAGAACTCTTAATCCTCCAGCCGATCAAACTTGGCATTTTATCCCTCAGAGGCAGGTTTGCATTTCTACACCCCATCCCATTAATTTTTAAACTTAGATAGTCATCTTTAATTCTATAGATTTTAGGCAGTCTGAGAAGTGGTTAGAAAGAAAGGCTTTTCCACCTTAAAAATCTTACCATGGAAAAACAACCAAAAAGACTCTGCCTTTGTGGAATAAACCTTAGCCAAATGAAGCACATATTATCCCAAGTTAGGAGCTGGGTCCCAGGTATAGCTCTGTTATGTTTCATGACAGGAAGCTGTGTATCCTAAATGCATATGTGACCTTTGTTGTCAGACAGAACTGAGTTCAAGTTCTCCCCTCAACTATATACTATCTATATGACCTTGGGCAAGCCTCAGCTTCTTCATCTATAAAATGAGGATAACAATATCTCCTTAACAAAATTGGCACATGGCTACATAAAACATTTAGCAGTCCTGGTCCATTAACTATAGTCAATAAATGATAGCTACGAGTATAATAATCTATAAACTGTGAATACTATCTATTCTGCCTACTTCCCAAGAATGAATATGAAATGAGGGAATTTATAGGAAAGTACTTTGCAAACCACAAATTTTGCATACGAGAAGATATATTTCTAGGATGGTTTTGTTATTATAAGACTTGCTCACTTTTTTTTTTTTTTAGATCTGTTAAGAATGGCAGATCTGGGTTCTTCTCCTCAAAAATAAGTATCCTTTTTAAATGCTTCCACCACCACTCCGTGGGGTTGGATTTCTTCCTGAGTAGTGAGAGAACATGACTATCACTGAGTGGGTCCATATGTATGCAAATTCCTGCCCTGAATGGGAAAAGGGACCCTGGGCAAAGAGTCCTATGAAACAATATGTCTGTTTCCCTCCATCAGTATGGGAAATCCATCAGGATTTTTGGTTTAAAGTAAATGAAATAATTTGGGTGGCTAACACATGAAGAAAGTTTAGCAGAGATGGGAGATTCACAAAATAAAATTGGGTGGTGGTCAAGGACGGCAGGAAGAACTATACTTGAGAAGCTGGCAGAAATTGAGAGAATTCTGGAGGCTGAGCAGCAAGATTCATGACAAGTAGTCTAGGCTGCTGCCACCCCCCTCCCCCAGCACTGTAAGCAGTCTCACATTCCATCTGTTTCTTCATCTTTGCCACTTTCTAGAGAGGAAATATCCTGGGATGTCAATAAGGACTTCTGGGGTGTCTGAGGAGTGGCAAATTGTGGAAGGATCTGGCCCTGGGAATTATCAGATTGCCACACAATAATAATAGAAAAAAATTCCCTAAAAGAAATGTGCAGGGAGAAGTAGAAATACACAAATCCTCTAGGAAGCCACCTGTTCTCAGCTCTCATTTTACTGATGAAGGAAGTTCAGAGAAATTATTCAACAACTTCAGGTCAGATCTTCTGGCTCCTAGCTCATGCTCATCCTTCTACAAGAAAACCTAGTAATTTGCAATATCATAAGCTGTTACTCTAGCTTTAAACAATACTTAAGGTGGAGGAGAAAGTCCCTCTATGACTATGAAGAGGGGTTATCTGTTTTCATCCTTTATTAGTATACATGCTTGCAAATAAGAATAAACAATGCTTGAATGCACCTACCTCCAAAGCATCATGGGGGAATTTCATTACTGCAAAACCCTTGGTGATATATATTGAGAAACTGGCTAAATACATTGAACTTTCAATAGAAAGCCACTAAGCTTTTCTGCATCTAATTGCAATTTTCTTCTTATTCCTAGCGCAATGAAAAATAATTTCTCGTGCCATCATTTGCCTGGTTTCCCATCCAACCTTTATCCCACTTCTCACAATCACTTTCCTTTTTTTCTTCTTTGCTCCATAGTGATTGCAGTGATGCTTTTTAGATTTACAGACCCAGACATGAACGCACCTTCCATTTTCCCCCAAGCAACTCTTTTATGTGAAAGAGTTTTATCTGAAAACCAGTAGTTTTGTTTAAATCTGTTATTATGAGATTATCCCCAAAAGTCAGAGTTGAGAGCAATCTTGGGGGAAACTGAGGCTTAGAAGAACTGTGTCACGTAGGTGGGGGCAGAGGCTAGCCAAGTGCCATCAAAGACTGGGCTGGGTTTCTGAGTAGAGATTTCCTTATTCTCTTATTCCCCACTCCTCTGTTCATCTACTCTGGGTAGATATCATCAGGAAGTTTATGAAAGGGCCCGAGGCATTGTGCAATGCATAGATGGGAAATCCAGTTCATACCTGAGTTGTCTGTGTCTTGGCCCACACAGTATTTTAAAGGAATGTTTAATTAATCGCCAACGTTAAAAAACCTAGAGACTTAGCATAATCTGAATTTCCGGCCCTTTAATAGAAGTCAAAACTGGCAACTCTAGATCCATATGCCTATAAGGCAAAAATCAGTTGGAGCTAAGCAAGGACAAACCTCTTAGCAGGTGTGCTCACCTCAGTTTGCAACAAGCCCAACCCCTTCTTTCTATTTTATTTTATTTTATAGATAAAGTCTCACTCGGTCACCCAGGCTTCGTTACACTGATGCAATCATAGCTGACTGTAATCTCTAACTTCTGGGCTCAAGCAATCCTCACTTCTCTTCCCCCTACACAGCTAAGACTACAGGTGTGTGCCACTGTGCCTGACTAATATTTTTGTTGTTAGAGACACACTCTCACTATTTTACCCAGGTTAATCTGGAAGTCTTTGGCTCCAGCCATCCTCTGGCCTTGAACTCCCAAAGTTCTGGGATTATAGGGCTGAGCCACTGCACCTGCTTTCTGTTACATCCTGTGAACTTCACTTGGGAAGCTATTGCTCGGCCCCATCAGTATTTGTGTTTATGATCCCTTCAGTAGTCTTATACCCTCTTAGTTACTGAGGTCAGAGTCACTCCATCTTAGATACTGAGATTATTTACTCAGGGGTCACACAGTGAGTGGAAGATGCTGGATAAGAACATTCCTCATTTAAGTAATAGCACCATTATCCCTTGGTGGCTCAAGCTAAACACCTAGGGGACCTTCTTCCTTCATCCCTAAATAGACAAAAATTTATTTGGCTCATGGTTCTGGGGGCAGGAAAGTCCACAGACTTTGGGCTGAGAGGCTCCATCATCCCATGATGGGAGGTGGAAGGACAAGAGAGCATGATGGGGGCCGGGGGCGAAGGTGGCCCAAATTCATACTTTGATCAGAAATACACTCTGAGATAACAGCATTAATCCATGCAGGTAGAAGGCAGTGCCCTCTCGGCCTTCCCACCTCTTAAAGACTCCATCTCTCAAGGCCCTTAAGAGATTAAGTTTCCAACACTTTGGGGGACATAATCAAACCATACCACCCCCAGAATCCAATCCAATGCAGTCCAGCATTAAGCCTCTCCATGCTACTCTTAACATACACCTCAGCTGGCCCATACTTGCTCATCTTGCTGTCACCACCTTGGTCTAAGTCGCCATCACCTCTTGCCTGGGCTTTTGCAATAGCCCCAGACTAGACTATTGACTGAATTGTTCCCCCGACCCCAAATTCATATGTTGGCCCACCAGGTTCTGGGTAACTTGGCTCTGGGCTACCTCCCTGGCAGGAGCTCACTGTCCTCTGGCTCACTTGGCCTCCAGTTGCAGTGATACTAGGGTGCATTTGCTGAGCCCTGCTTTCCAACTCTGGCATCACTTTTTATCCTTGGAGCCTTAATTCAAACATCACAAATGGTCTGGAGATCATCCTGTGTATAGAAGTCCTAGCCTCCTTTCTTATTTTTAATCACCTACTGCTATCCTCCAGTCCCCACCCCCCAACAATGCTTGTACGAGTCTTACATTAGCTTGTTTGATTTGTTTGTTGTATGCCAGGTCTAACAGTTAAGTTTGCTAACATCCTAGAAAAAGTGCTACATACCTCAGGGATGAATATCACCACCCTCACCTTCGAAGCACTGAAGCCAGCACCTACTCTAACCTTCAAAGGAATTTTGGAACTCTTTTTCTGGAATGGCCATCAGAACTGCTGTGGTACAGTACACAAAACACACAAGAACAATAAGGAACACGGTTCAGAAAGCCACCGCCACGCGTCAACATGAACACAGCTGTGACACATTGATACATGAAGGTTATGAAACCTTACCCAGCTGTGTGTACAGCTCTGCCAAGGTAAGCCACAGTGGGCAAGTTTACGAACTTAATTGTCAGACCCCTTCACCTACCTTCTCCCCCAACCCATGCAAACTCCAGAAGGATGACGGTCTTTGTCTCCTCTGCTACACACCAGCCCAGGCACCCAGCACACAGCCTGGGACATTTGCTAACAAGTGGCCGCCTGGTCTCTTCCAGGAGCCTCCTGAGGTCCAGGGAGGTCAGGTGACTTTCTCAGTGCTGGATTCCAAGGATGCTGCACTCTTCGCACTCCCTGAGGGGCTTCTAGACCCTCCTGGGACAGAGAATTGTTACCTCACTCAGTCTCCAGAGCTTAAGAGTACAGAAGCAAGGTTCCCTGCCCAGAGAGGTGGCCTGGCGAGGCGCACAGAGGGGCGGTGCGCGGTGTCTGAGGGCGGGGCCTGTAGGGGAGGGGCCTTCTTGCCTGAGCCAATGGGGCGCCGCGGCGCGGGGAGGCCGGGCCGCCGGGCGGAGGCGCTCGAGCGCGGCTAGGGGCAGAAGCTGAGCTCCCGGAACCCGCAGCGGATCGACCGGCCGGAGCGGCTGCCTGGCGCTACCCGGCGCTGCGTTCCCAGCGGCTCACAAGGTAATCCGCACACTGCAGCGAAGTAGACTTCGTGGGATTTCTGTCGCCGGGGAGCCCCCACCCTGAGAGGGGTCTGCTGTTGGGTCCTTGCGCTGGGCTGCGTCCCCCGGAGCTCCGGCTCTGTGCCTGCGGGGTGCGAGCGCGCCGAGGGCCCGGGAGGGAGGCGAGGAGCCGTGCGCCACGCTCCATTCCCCGGCTGCTGATGTCCTGCCCGGGGCTGGACCCACGGACAGACAGGAAAGAGTGCGGGGCTTCCTGCGAAGCCCGGGAGCCAGGGGCGCGGGAGATCGTGGCTCTTAGGACTGTCTCCACCCAGCGCCAGGGCCCGGGGAAGAGCTTGCGGGGTGCCTGGAGCCGCAGGGGCTGGACCTCCGCTGTGTGCCGGTGTCCAGCGCCTGCTTTAGGTCTTCAGATACCCTCATGACCTGTTGCCTTGGGGTTAGGGGTCACGTTTGTCATGGCTTTTCTTATTTCCATTCACCTTGGGATACAGGAAGGAATCTCAGAGCGGTTCCCTGGCCAAGCTAGGAGCAGAGACTAGCCCTGAATACAGCGCCTCGTGTATTTATTCAGCACTTTCTTGGCTCCTACTCCACGAGACTAAGACAGACCGTAGGAGGAACAATTACAGTGCAGGGTAATGCCGTGGACACGAAGTGGCGAGCAGGACGGTGAGGGAGCCAGGAAGGCTTCGTGGAGGAGGTGACTATTGAGTGAGAACTTGGAGGAACAGGACAGTTGGCCAGGCTGAAAACTGTGTGTGATGGATGGTGTGGGTGGGGTAGGAGGGTGTTGATGGGAATAGCAGGAATTCCGGGTGAACTGAAAAGTTCAGTGTCCTGACCTAGACCATCAGATAATTTTACATCAGATATTGAAGTAGGACCAAGTCTTGTGGTGGGCAGGAAATGACCCATCAAGGTGATGCAGCAGGAAGCGAAAACATGCACAGGCCTTAAAATGCAACCTTAGAATATTGACAATTTTGTACTGAGATGAAGTTGGGCAGTGGAAGAATTCTGATTTGTGATCTGGTCACTTTGGCAGCTGTGTGGACAGTGTAACAAGCCTGGGCATCAGAAAGCTGATGAATTGCAGTTACTTTGGGGGACTTAAGTGCACAAATACTCTGTCTCCTTAAGGAAGCCCCCTCTGCCCAGCAGCCCATGTGATGCTTCTGCAACCTACATGTCATTTATACATTTTTTTCTGTAGCCTATGACCATGATCTTATTGTCAGCGATGGCCCCTGGAGGATTGTGAAAGGTGGCTTTGCTCCCCTTTTCTCATCTTCTGGCCCTCTGTGTGGGCTTCCCCTCTCCCTGGGTTCTCTTTTCTGTCTCACAGAGGTTCATCCTCAGCTATTGGAAGAAGGGCTGTGAGTAGATTGCCAGCGGGGAAGTTAGACCAGAAAGTCACTTTAGCTATGGGCCTTGGGGACATTATCAATCTTTTTTTTTTTTAATTGTTTCAGGTTAGTTGAGGGTATTATCAATCTTTCTGAACTTCTGTTTTCTGATTTAAAAGGGAATTGTCATACTCACCTGTCACAGATTGAGTTCCTTGGAAAAAGACCCTGGAGATTCTGAGATTTGTGTATAGGAGGTTCTTGGGGAGTGTCTCACTTCCTAAGGGGGTGTGCAGTGAGGGAAGCAAGATTGAATAGAGGTAGATACTGATCTGTGGTGCAGTTGGAGAGGCTTCCATCAATCCCCTGAGGCCAGGGGATCGCCCTTTGAAGCCTGTGTTGACCAGCCAGTGGGTGCAGGCTGGCCCCTTCAGTGAGACAGTTCCCAAATAGGGACTCAAATGTGGGCATGGGGAAGTCACGAGGTTCTTGGTTTGGGGGGGAGTTGAGAGTTGTCCCACAAGCATCCACTACTCAGTCTTATAGGATGGATTTGGGAGCAAATGAAATGGTGCTTTGTACTGTGCCTGGCGCCTAGAAAGACACCAAATATGCATTCCTTCCTCTCATCTTTAAATTTCTTGACTGCACCTGGAAATAAATTGTGGAGTTTCAGTTGAGTCAGCTTTTATGAGGAGCCTTTAATGATAATGGCTACCATGACTACTGCTTCCCATTACTGAGTGTTAGGTATATACATTACCTCCTAGCTGTCTAATAATACTCTAACTTAGGTACTTGTTCTCTTATTTTACAGTCAACACAGTCTTTTTCCAAACCCAACCGAGTTGATATCTTTTGCTGTAAAGCAGTAATAATAGTCACTTGCAACTCTATGATTTGTTACACTTTCTAAAGGGATTTCATTGATGGATGGATTGATTAATCATTTATTCATTCATCCACTTAAGAATTCAGTCAATGCATATTGAGCGCCTCCTGAAGAGTAGGCGCTGTCCTACGTTGTGGGGACATAGTTCAGTCTATTAGGGTAAACAGGGACAATCCTTAGATATTTGGATTGGTTAAAAGTAAACAGTGGAGGATGGAGCATTGCATTGCAGAGCTAGGATATGACAGAGAATGACAGGCCTTTGCCCAGTTGATTTCTTATCCTTTTGTTTCATTATAACTTCCTTAGAAGGGTTTTCTGGACCATTTTGTGTACAGTCCCTTCACAGTACTTATTTATCTGTTTTATTTGCTTCCCTCTTGTTCTTCCTCTCTGCTAGACTTCAGACTCCAGGGAATCACACATTGCTCTATCCCAAGATCCCAGGGCAGTGTTTGGCCCATATTTCTTTCTTTCTTTCTTTTTTTTTTTTTTGAGACCGAGTCTCACTATGTCACCCTTGGTAGAGTGCCATGGCATCACGGCTTACAGCAACCTAAACTCCTGGGCTTAAGAGATTCTCTTGCCTCTGCCTCCCAAGTAGCTGGGACTACAGGCACCCACCACCACGCCCAGCTATTTTTTGTTGCAGTTGTCATTGTTGTTTAGCTGTCCTGGGCTAGGTTTGAACCCGCCACCCTCAGTATATGTAGCTGGTGCTGTAACCACTGTGTACAGGTGCTGAGCCTGGCACATATTTCTTGAATGAGTGAAATGAATGAAGGGTGGACGTGCTTAACAGGACAGCCAGGAAAGGTCCCTCAAGGGGATAATATTGACCTTGAGATCTGAAGGATGAAAAAGATTCAGCAATATCAATATCAAGAGGAAGAGAGAAGAGCTTGTTCAGGGACTCTGAGGTGGGGGAATGGAGCCCACTGTGATGGGAGCAGAATGGGCAAGTTGCAGAGTAGCTTGAGATGAATTTGAAACACATGGGGCCTTGGAGGCCATGTGAGCTTGGACTTCATTCAAAGTGCAATGAATCATTGAAGGATTTTAGGCCTAGTAATGACCTGATATAATAGTACATATTTGTTTGTCTGATCATTACCATGCCTCTAGGAGGCAACCTCTCTAAAGAAAGGTGCTCAGTAAATATTGCTCAAATGAATGGATGAGCTGGTTTATCATGTAAGAGATCCTACCAGCTACCGGGTGGAAATGGACTACCGAGAAAAAAGAATAAGATCTTGTCATCAGTTGAAAATTGGATGAAAGAGATACTGCTGTCTGGGCTAGAGGATAGCAATAGTGTTGGAGGAAAGTAAAATTTGGGCTGTATTTAGAATGCAAAATGGGCCAGACTCACTGATATATTAAATGTGGGGAATATAGGAAGGGTGGGATCAAGGTCAATGGCCAGGCTTGTGGTTTAAGATTGGTTAGATATCAAAAGTCCATCACTGAGTGAATGGATAAACAAAAGGTATATACATAGAATGGGATATTAATCAGCTGTAAACAGGAATGAGGTATTAATGCACTTTGCATTGTGGATGGCTCTTAAGAACATGATGTGAAAGGATGTGAAAAGCCGCACATAAGGTCCTATATTATATGATTCTCTTCATATAAAATATCCAGAACAGGTAAATGTACAGAGACAGAAAGCAAAATAGCGTTTTCCCTGGGCTGAGAGGCAGTGGGGCCTAACTGCTTAATGGCTAAGTGGTTTCCTTCTGGGAATGAAAATGTGTTGAAACTGGACAGAGGCGGTGATTTGTGTAACATTCTGAGTATACTCAATGCCACTGCACTGTGCCTTTAAAATGGCTACCTTTGTGCTATATAAATTTCCTTTAAATTTTAAAAAATAAGATGGGTGATGGAGGCACCATTCAAATAGTGCAGGAGACTAGGCAAGGGGCAAGTTGTGCTTAGGTAACAACATTGATATGCTGTCTTGGAGATGCCTGTAGAAGACCACAGAGAGACAGGCATTGGCTGTTTGTCTGGAGTCCAGGAGGAGAGTCTGGGCTGGAGGAATAAACATGGAGCTGTCAGCATGAGGGTGGCCAGTCTATAAAGTGGACATGTTGTAGGGGGAGAGCGTAGAGAGGAGAAAATCCCAGCTGTTCTTTAGTTTGATTTTCACAACTACTTGTAGGAGGGTGCTATTGTCCTCATATTCAGATGAGAAAACCAGGAGTTCCCCCCAAAATGAACTTGCCTAAGATCAGCCGGTTTTTTCACATGGGTCTGCAGACTTCCAATCTCTTGCCTTCCCCATCTCAGCATGATGCCTCTTACAACTTCTGCAAACACCTTCCTTCCCTCCCAGCTGTAGTCATGATTGAGTATTCACGGGAGGCATTTGCTGTCTGGGAATATGTCGGTGGAGAAGGTAGGTGGCTCTAATCTCATGGAGGTTTCCCAGTAAATAAGCAACCAGAGCCCACAGATACCGAGGACTTTCGGACCACAGAGTAGGGGCATCTATCCAAGGTACAGAAATGGAGGGAGGCTTCCTAGAGAAAGCAGGGGGTAAGCCAAGATTTGCGGCAGAAGCAGAGGGAATGAGCCTGAGAAAGAAATGATCCTTCATTGTCTTCATTTCCCAGTTCCTCACAGGTTGCTGGCATTTTCTAGCTCATCCAAAGAATCTATAATTTCTGTAGCCCTAGGGGCAATGTAATGGCTTGGTTTAACTTCAAGTGGGAGCTTAATAGGGGCAGCAAGGTAGGGTTCAAACACCCTGGTTTGCAAAGCAAGGCTCTATCTATCCCTTGAGCAAGTTGACTTATCCTCCCTGAACTTTACTTTTTATACTCATGAAATGGGGCCAAAAATGTCCACTGCTCAGTGTAGGAAATCAGTGAGATGATGTAGCACCATGTCGGGCACATTATAAATGCTCTGAAAAATGCTCTCTTGTTCGGAGAGGAAGAATTTCTGAGTAAACCTGTGGTCCCCACACTCTGTACGCTGTTTAAAATGCAGGCTTCCATGCTTCCCCAAAGATTCTGATTTAGATGGTTTGAGGTGGGGCATGGCCATCTGTACGTTTAGAAAGCAGCCCAGATAATTCTGATAAAAGCAAGCTCTGGAACCATTGGATTAGACCAAAATACTCTTTGCTCCGATGAGCATGAAAGGGTTAAGCACCTAGAAGCAGAATTTTGCCTTCTAGGAATTATTAGCCAATGACGGTGCTGACCGATGATGTAATGTCTTTGGCTGGCACTCCATTGGTTAAGTGTATTGTTTCTCTTGCTTCAGCTGTGGGTGAGCAGAGCTGGAGCATAAGAGTTAATAATTTTGTGGCAGCAGATAGAGCTCTCTCTCAATTTTTTTTTCAGTTCTCCTTATGCTAGTGTGAGTATATAGCAGAGCCCAGCAGATTGTTGCCCTTCTTCCAATAAACAGCCACACTCCCCTCCTTTCCTCCTCCCAAGCAGAGCACATGTCTCTGTAGTACTACGGAGGAGGAGGAAGAGAAGGTGGAAGAGGAGGAGGAAAGAGGAGGAAGAGGAGGACTCTTTAGAGACGAGAGAGGCTTTTCAAAGTTCCATGCTGCAGTCTCCTTGCCATCGGGAACGGGCACAGTCCCAGGTCCCTCTGAATGACTTGCTAAACTGCCACCTGCTTCTGAGCATTGTTCAACCTGGCAGAATCCTCAGAATCAGGAGGTGAGCCCAAGATTTTGAAAGAGGGAGTTGGCCTGATGGGGAAGAACCTTGGGGTGGGGGAGGAAACAGCCCCACACCAGAGGTCAGGAGTAAGCTCAGGGCAGTGGGTGCCAGCTGGCTGCCCTGTGAGCGTGGGCAGGAAGGTCCCCCTCTCTGGACCTGTTTGGTAAAATGCACAATGTGAGGTTTGGATTAGGGCCCTCTTAATCCAAGTTCTGCCGACACTGGCTGGGGAGCAGTCTCACCAGGAGCTATAAAGTGGGGGTCTGTCAATTGTCAGACACATGTTGTCTTTTGGGAATCTGGGCCAGAGGGGAGCTGGTCAGGCGAGCGTGGCATCTCTGTAGCCACCTATCACCTAGACCCTGCCTTATATTGTCTGCATTCTCTCTTCACTGCTGCAGCTCAACCCCGTGGTCCTTAGTAGTCTCTGGGCCAAGGTTTCTCCAGAAACTCCTAATTGGTCTCAGGGTCAGGGATTTTAATAATGTCCTCTGGGGTTTCTGACCCTTGAGTTATCAGTGTGCCTTAATGAATTTGGACACTTTTCCTAGATGCCCCAGGCTGGGGCTCTTAAGAGTGGGGAGAGGAATTCTTTTTGTATTATGGAAGGTATGGTTGTGATAGGGATTTTTATGTGTGACATGGATTATTTTCCCCAGGCTAAAACTTCTCACCTTGTACAAAAAGGGTCCCAATACGAGCATGTATGTCTCAAGATTGAAGTTGAAGAGCAGATGTGGGGATAGAAGGGGGAGTGCAGGGTGCCTGGGAAAGGTTACTAGCAAGAAACTCTGACCTTCATTCCATAGATAATTCAAGAAATCCCCTACCTTTCATAGACATACTATGATGCTTCCCCTCTCTTGCAACGCTCCAAAATATACATGAATAAATGTTCCTCTTTTTATTTTTGAGAATTCGACTGTCAGTGCAGGGGATGGTGTTCCCAGTTTCAGAGAGGGGAGCTTGCCCAGGGCTCCTGTTGTGTCTTGTAGAATCCTTGCTGCCTGTGCCCTGTGTTCTAGGCTGGGTTCTGCTGCTGAAGGCTTTGCTGACGTGGGTCCTTGAGCCAGTCACCAAACCTTTCTGAGCCTCAGTTCCCTTGTGTGTAAGTCGCAGAGGTAGGAGGGACGTGGAGTTGATGATTTTTAGAGCCCTTCTAGCTATGGCCATCTGTGCTTTGGGTTGAGATAAACCTCTGGAATCTGAGTCTGCGGATGGAGTTCAGTGGGTTAAGAATATCTGAATAAAGGGACACAGTTATGTCTTCTGGGAGCTGGGTACATAGGCTTTAACCATTTCACCCTCCGAACTACCCCAGGAGTGGAATTAACCACATTGTATGATATGAAAATCGAGGCTAAATCGAGGCTAACGAAGGTTGAATGACTTGCCCAAGATCACGTACATGGCAAATGTCAAGGCTGAAATTTGAACTGTGCAGGTGAATGTGCTGGGGATGGCCAGGGGCTGGACCTAGAGTCTTTGTCTGCCTCCATGTCCTCATATACTCCTCTTTTACTGGGAATTATGCACTGATTTTGAGACAGGCTAGTTCAGCCCCTGGATATTATTATGTATTATACACTTATTGCCTACAGTCTTCTGGACCAGGTCCCTCAATTTGTAGCTGAGAAAATGGATGTCTAGAGAAGTTGGATGATTTGTTTCCTGTGTCCTGGGGAGTTGACTGATGGGAGGCAATGGGAGACCAAGACTCCCAGTCTTAGGTATTATTATTATTTGAATGAGATTTTTGTTTTTTATTTGTTGTATTATAATGAATGAGGGTTTTTTTTTTAACCTTTATTTGAGACCCTAGGCGTGAGGTGAATTTAGTTACGCTTACCTTCAGGCCTCTTTTCAGTGCCAAAAGATTAGCGTGGACTCATGAAGCACCTCCCCTGCTTGGCTTTAGGTCGGTGTCTGAGACCTGCGGAGTGTGAGTAAGGAGGGCAGGAGACCCGGTCACGTTCTTGCGGCGGTCCCCGGTACGGGCTATGTGTCATAGGGGGCAGGCGTCTAGCTCACAGGTCAGCAATCTTCCCTGTGGATGGGCTGGCCGGACTCTGACCCTTTCCCTCTGCCCGTGGCTGGTCCCCGATCTCTGGCTCTGTGAGAGCACTTGCTACACACGTGTGGTTTCTGCTCTTTTGTCTTCCCAACCAAGCTGCACGTTTCTAGGGCGCAGCTCCCAAAATGCTGAACTTAATTAATTGGTGGAGCTACCTAATGGGGAGGCGGGTGTCAATGTCTTGGATGAGCAAAGGCGCACATCTAGAAATAAAAAAAAAAAAAATCAAGGAGTTATTAAAAAGCACCATGTAGATACTTGGCCCTTTCCATGATCACTATCACTTTAAGAAAGTATCGTCCTAAGAGCAGACTTAAATATTCAAATGATTATCATAAGAAAGGGCGGGTATAATTCTTCTGCAGGGCTGGAGGGCAGAGCTACCCGCTGTAGGTGGAAGTTGAGGGGAGGAGAGACCAGCAGAAAAAGATGGTGATGGTGGAGCTGGCCAGCGGGGACCTCCACCTTCCACCGCCGAGGGGTGGAGCTTGGTGGTCTCTGATTTTCTATCTGGATCAGAGATTCCTTGATGATCTGTCAAGCAGGAGTAAATGAGGAATGTGAGGACGGTATCTTACTCATTCTTTAGGTTCTAAAGCCATGGTTATATGGGGTGAAAAATCGTGTAGTGCCAAAAATACCTCCCCCAAATCTTTTAATCACCAAAAACTCGCATTATGCATTTTTTTTTTTTTTTGGTGTGTATGCAGCCCTGAACAATAATTCTTACCCTAACCAGTGTGCAAAGGGCTGGCCTACACTAAAAGAGGTACCAAAAGAAAGTCTGTATGTAGTCAGCTGCCTCTTCATACTGTTTTGTCTTTTAGGTAACTGTCACATCTCCAGCTGGCGTGGGTGAAGGAGAGGGAGTTCCCAGGTGATCTTGTTTGCTTGCGGGGGTTATGCCATTCTGTTTGGGAGAACAGCCTCTGTATTATACTTTTACACATACTAACAATCTTGTCAACGATAATGAAAATTAAATGAGAGGGTGTTTGCAGAAACACCCATCCCAGGTGCTGTTACAGTGCAGGCGCCCAGTAAATGTTTGCTGGAAGGTAATTGGTGTCTCGCTTCAGCAGACTTGTCCATGTTGGTTTCTGAAAAGTTTTAGAATCTGGCCACCTGTCTCCAGTTGGCTTTTCCTATTTGAGGTTGGCGTGTTCTACTCCTCCAGACAGAGTTCACTCCCGCGTCCCTGAATATGGCTTCTAAAATTCAGAGCAGAAAAAGAAATGAGATTAGAAGTGACACAGAGCTGAGTTCAAAGTGGCAGGTGTTACTTACCATTGTGTCACATCGAGCATGTTACTGAACCTCTCTGGGTTGTTTGTTTGCATGTGAAAATGACATACGTAGGCCTGGCCTTGAAGGGTGGAGGAGGGGATTAAATGAGAATCTTTAGTGTGCCTAGAATCTATGGAGTAGGTATTCTGTAGATGCTAATTTATTCACTCGCCTTGGAAAGGTGTTGCAAAGAGGTGTTGTTTTTTCACTTTCTTCAATCTCACCTCACATTTCTTTGCTTACATTAGTAGCTCTTCTGGATGGCTTTCTGCAAGCCCTCCGGACGCTTCACATGGCCTTATTCTAAGAATGTTGGGCTTAGAAGCCTTGGCCCTCCTAAAATAGTTCATCCTCATTCCAGTTTCCTAACCCTGCACCTGAAAGGTGCCCTTAGAAGGGAGGTGTTGAACTTAATACATTTTTAAAGCACCAATAGCTGAGTAATATATTTGGGAGTGGGCCCGAGAGGCCAGGGGATTTGAGGGTTTACAAAGAAATTTTGTATGGGTCTCAACTTAAAGCATTGTGAATTTCATTACTGACTGTTCGTCTCATTCATTCATTCAGCACATATTGGTAGATTTCTAATCCTGTGGTAGGTGGAATCTAAGTGCTGGGGGTGTGCTGGTGAACAGTACAGAGTCCTTAACTTGTGGATCTTATATTCTGGTGTGGTGAAGGGAGAAAGTCATCATAAAACAAAGACATCATATGATTCATTAGTCATGAGTGAATGCAGTAAAGAAAAATGAAACAGTGTAAAAGGATAGTATAGGAAAGTCAGTTTGAGATTTAGCAGAGCCGTGAAATTTAGGAGTGAGTTTTGGAAATATCTGTGGAAAAGAGTTCCAGACAGAGGAAAAAGCAAGTGATCCTCCGAGCAGGTAAAGAAGCATAGAAGCGGAGTGAGAAAGACGTTATTAGAGAGGTACCCAAAGCCAGCTCTGGTGAGGACTTGGGGGCCAGGGAGAGAAGTTCAGATTCTATTCTAAGTTGGAGGTTTTGAGCAAGGCGATTCATATGGGTTGACTTGTCCTTATATTAATTGATTTAATTTTTTTTCAATTGTCATATGGTAGAGTTGCCTTTGTTTTGCTGTGCAGTTCCAGACTTTTGACACATGTATAGATTCATGCCGCCACCCCCTTCACAATGGGGATGCAGAGCAGGCAATTCTGTCATCCAAAACACTCCCTGCTGCCCCGTCCTAGTCACCAACTCTCCACCGCTGACATTTGGCAGCTACAACTCTGCACTCCCTCACTCTAGCTTTGTCTTTCGAGAATGTCACATGAATGGAATCACACAGCAGGTCACCTTCTGAGGCTGGCATAATGTCTTCAGTCCGTTCACACTGCTGTGTCTAACAAAGCCGGCTGGGCTTCCTTTGCCCAGAGATGCACCATGGCTCGTCCATCCATTCATTCTCTGGGTTGTTTCCAGCTTTGGGGGATTATGGACACTTGGGCCATGTCCAGCTCTCAGGGATTTTGATTAAAGCTGCTGTACACATTTATGTTCGGGTTTTCATGTGAACATACATTTTTGCTTCTCTAGAGTAAATACCCAGGAGTTGGATTGCTCTAACATATGCTAAGTCTCCACCCAACTTTATAAAAAACTGTTGAGCTAATTTTCGGAGCGGCTCTACTGTCTTGCACTTCCATCAGCAATGTAGGAAAGTTCTAGCTACTCCATTTCAATTGTAGCCGTTCTAATAGCTTAATGGTTTTCATTGGCATCACCCTCATTTGCTAATGATGTTGAATGTCTTTTCATCTGTGTATTTGCCATCCTTATGTTCTATTTGCGTCTGCTCAGGTTTTGTTACTTATTTTTTTCAATTGCCTTATTTTTCTTACCATTGAGTTTTTAGTATTTTTATATCTTCTGGATATCCGTGCTTTCTTGAATATGTGATTTGCAAATATTTCACCTGTTTTTAAAGAGTCATTCTGAGTGCCACGTGTTAAGGAAGCTATGGAGGGAAGGCCGGAGGTGCAGAACCAGCAAGTGGGTCATTGCAGCAGCCTGTGAGGAAGAGAGGATGGTAGCTGGGACTAAGATCATTGGGGGTGAAAAAGGTAAGAGGTGGACAAAATCAAAAAACCTTTCCAAAGTTGAGCCTCCTGAACTCGGTGATGGATGAGATGCGGAATGGAAGGGAAAGGAGAAAGAATACAGCTGGGGGAGCTGAGAATTTAAATATAACTCAGATATATTTCAAGTAGCTTATGGCCTGGGGAGAGGTGCGTTTTAGCCAAGTGTGTTCACAGAGCTCACCTGGGGAGCACAGGTGAGGGAAAAATTACTAAGTATAAGGTTGGCAAGACTATCTTGCATCTAACTTCAATGTGTGCAAGAATCACTCAGGAAAGTTGTTACAAATGCCGGTGGCCAGGCCCTGATCTCAAAAGTAAGAGGTCTGCAGTTAGCAAGCACCGCAAAACTTTCTAGATAGGTGACAGCCAGCCACACTATGAGATAACTTTGGGGAAGCTGGGAAGACTCCACAGAACAGATTATTTTTGAGATGCGATTTCTGCGTTCAGCAGGAATCTTCCCTTGGAGAAGGCTGGGGAAATAGCATCCGGGTAGAAGTAAAAACAGAAGCAAAATCCTAGAATAAGGACAGAGAATGGCAGGAGGCTGGAATATGTGAGGTGGTGCTGATGGGGACTGACCAAGGGCAGGTGACTGTTTAGGGATGGTATTTGAGTCACTTTGTCTTTCTATGGTCAATAAGCCTGAAGGAATTGTAGCAAGCAGTGGATTCCCCAGTTACTAACAACGGGCCCACCCTGCTGAGATCTACCAGGCGGTCCAAGACAAGGTGTGTGCAGAGTGTCCCTGTGCTGTCCAAGTCTCCTGTGATGAAGCTCGTTTGAGGAAAGCTCCTGTTGTGCCTGAGTTGGCTGGGGTGGTGTGAGCAGAGCTTGGCGGGAGGATGCTGTACCTGGTACCATTCCGGGCCTTCCCGGAAGCTCACAGCCCCTGCAGCTCCTTATTGCACATCATCCTGCCCACCTTCCCAGGATGCCACAGCCACCTCTTCCCGTGACACACTCATTGTGTGCCAAGCCTGGGTCAAAGCACTTTGCATGGATTAGCTCATTTAATTCTCATCACAGCCTGTGAGTGATTATCCCTGTATTATGATAAGTAAACTGAGGCACAGAGAGATTTCATGACTGGCTTAAAGTCAGAGAGCTAGAAATAGAAGAGCTGGGGTATTAACCCAGGTAGTTATGACTTCATGAGCCCATGCTTTGCACCAATATGCTGCACTAACCTTTTTGCGGCATCTCCAGAGTATGAGAAGGAGAAGTAGCAGCAGCAGCAATAACACACTGTAGTAACATGAAGTACTCACATGCCATACTAGCACGTGGTACTCACATGCTATACTAGCATGTGGTAGTCACACAATATATCAGTGTGTGATACACACTATAGTAGCACA
Source organism: Arctocebus calabarensis (assembly GCA_963573935.1). Lineage (NCBI taxonomy): Eukaryota > Metazoa > Chordata > Mammalia > Primates > Lorisidae > Arctocebus > Arctocebus calabarensis. The sequence goes on along the minus strand of CAUYON010193980.1, from coordinate 24,750 downwards.
TGGTACTCACACGCTATACTACCATGTGGTACTCACACACTATTAGCATGTGGTACTCCCATGCTATACTAGCACTTGGTACTCACACTCTATACTAGAATGTGGTACTTACACTCTATACTAGCGCTATAGTAACATGTAGTGTTACTATATATGGTACTCACACACTATACTAACACTATAGTAACATGTAGTGTTCACTGCTACACTAACATGTAGCATTTACACAGTATACTAGCATGTAGTGTACATGCTAAACTAACATGTAGCACTTACTTGCTATACTAACATGTATTACACACTATAGTAACATGTAGCACTTACTTGATATACTAACATGTAGTACTCACATGCTATAGTAACATGTTGCACTCACACACTATACTAGCATGTAGCACTCACACATTTTAGTGACATGCAGTACTCACACACTATAGTAACATGTAATACTCACATGCTATACCAACATGTAGTGCTCACACCCTATAGTAACATGTAGCACTCACATGTATAGTAACATGCAGTACTCACACACTATACTAACATGTAACGCTCACACACTATAGTAACATGTAGTATTCACATTCTATACTAACATGCAGTGCTCACACACTAGTAAAATGTAGCACTCATACACTATACTAACATGCAGTGCTCACACACTATAGGAACATATAGCACTCACACACTATATTAACATGTAGTGCTCACATGCTATAGTAACATTTAGCACTCACATGCTATACTAACATGTAGTGCTCACACACTATACTAACATGTAGCACTCACACGCTATAGTAACATGTAGCACTTACACTGTAGTAACGTGTAGCACTCACATACTATAGTAACATGTAGCAGCACTCACATGCTATAGTAACATGCAGTACTTATATGCTATAGTAACATGTAGCACTCACACACTATAGTAACATGTAGTGCTCACACATTATAGTAACATGTAGCGCTCACACACTATACTAACATGGAGCACTTACACACTATACTAACATGTAGTGCTCACACAATATAGTAACATGTAATGCTCACACCCTATAGTAACATGTGGCGCTCACACACTATAGTAACATGTGGCGCTCAAACACTATAGTAACATGTAGCACTCATACACTATAGTAACGTGGTACTCACACCCTATAGTAACATGTGGCGCTCACACACTATAGTAACATATAGCACTCACACACTATAGTAACATGGTACTCACACCCTATAGTAACATGTAGTGCTCACGCACTATACTAACATGTAGCACTCACACAATATACTAATATGTAGCACTCACATGCTATAGTAACTTGTAGCGCTCACACACTATAGTAATGTGTAGCACTCACATGCTATAGTAACATGCAGTACTTATATGCTATAGTAACATGTAACACTCACACAATATAGTAACATGTAGTGCTCACACACTATAGTAACATGTAGCACTCACACTGTACTAACATGTAGCAGTCACACACTATAGAAACATGTAGCACTCACACAGTATAGTAACATGTAGCACTCACACAATATACTAACATGTAGCACTCACACACTATAGTAACATGTAGCATTCACACCCTATAGTAACATGTAGTGCTCACACAATATAACATGCTATAGTAACGTGGTACTCACACCCTATAGTAGCATGTAGTGCTCACTCAATATACTCACATGTAGTGCTCACACAATATACTAGCATATAGCGCTCACACACTATAGTAACATGTAGCACTCACACCCTATAGTAACATGTAGCACTCACATGCTACAGTAACGGTGCTCACACCCTACAGTAACATGTAGCGCTCACATGCTATAGTAACGTGGTACTTACACCCTATAGTAACATGCAGTACTTATTATCTGCCAGTCCCTCTGTTATGTGCTATTCTAGAAGTTAGTCTTCATAGGGATCATTTCAATTATAAACTTTCACGTTCTGAAGAGTTTCCTTTTTTGATTTTAGCTTTTGCATGGAAACTTTCTATTTTTAATTCTTTCTTGCCTAGTTAATAACACAATGGTATAATTTTTGTGAGATTTGAAAGAGCAACATGGAGTGTTATGAGATCATGATGCCCTTAAGGGTGGTTGTTCCATGTGGGACTATTTATGCTAAATGGTCCTAGATTACTATTTTTAGAGTTCTTCAAAATCTGTCTTCCCCACCCCTCCTCACATCCCGCCTTCTCTTGCTTTAAGCAAGCAATGTTCTTCAACAAAACTTGCTCTGATTTATCTGTCCATTTGCTGGAAGTCAGGGAAGGCAAATGATCAAATACATGCGTGTTGTTTCCTAAGGCAGACACAACTGACTATGGTCTTTGCTCCTTTAGGTTTAGAGAGAGGTTCTGGGGACAGGTGGCCCTGGAGCCCTTTCTGGCCCCACCTCCCTTATTTCCACGCTTTCAACTGTGTTGGCATCTGGGTCAGTGGAGCTGCTATAATAAATTGTCCTTGACTGAATGGCTGAAGCAACAGACATCTGTTTGTCAGGGTTCTGGAGGCTGGAAAGTCTGGGGAAGTCAGGTATGCCAGCATGGTCAAGTCCTGGGAAGAGCTGTTTTTCCAGGTTTACAGATGGCTTTCTTCTTGCTCTGCCCTGGCATGGCTGAGAGCAGGGAGAGAGAGCAGCTTTCTGTGGGCACTAGCCCCATCGTGAACACTCTACCGTCACAACCTAATCTCCTCCCAAAGGTCCCATCTCCAAATATCATATGAATTTGGGGGATACAAAAATTCAGTCCGTAGCAGTTGGGTGGGTGAGTTTGCTGCTCCCAAGATCTCCTGATAGCGCAAAAGCGGTAGAGTGTGATCTGGGACACAGAGTTTTACATTTTCCTTTGGCGGAGGGAAGGAGGGGACATTGGGGAGGCTTCAGCTGAGTTTTGAAAGACGCCTGGTGTTCACTAACCCAGTGGGGTGAGGAAGGACTTAGAAAAGAATAAAAAAAGGACGGCATTCCAGGAATCAGGAACAGCATGTACAAAGGCGTGGCACATGTGGCAGAGAAGGGGGTAAGTGTCAAGGAACTAATGAGCAGGGCCACACACCCCGGTGGGAGACGAGGCTGGCACGGGTCAGATTGTCTCCAGTGCCACGTGGGGGAGCTCAGAGGCACATCAAGGAGCAACTGGCGTGTTTCCACGGGGGATGACATCCCCGGATTTGGCTTTATAATAAATGTTTCTGACAGTCTGTGCTGTCGAAACGATTTGAAGAAGAACTAATTGGACGCATGGAGACCAGTAAGGTGCGCTATGCAGTGGTCCATGAAAGAGATGATGTCTGTTTGAGGTAGGGGTTGAGAAAGAGAGGAGAGGACTGTCAAAGCATCCCTTTCATTCTTCCACACGCCCAGAACAAATCCCCTTCTCTGTCATGAGCTGCATGGAGGTGAATTTGATATCATCCTTATTCTCAAAACGTTTGTAATCTAGGGACTTCTAAGAAACCAGGGACAGCACAAGAGGCAGATTCACTTAGTATTTTGATTCACAAATACCTTAAAAAAAAACTTTTAGGTTAATATGAGGGTACAGATTTTTAAAAAATTTCTAGATTAATATGAGGGTACAGATTATTAGGTTACATTGTTTGCATTTCACTAATATCTTTTGTGAGCTAGCCATTTCTGGTGGAGAGAGGATAAAGAAAAAAATAAGCAAAAATCCCTGTATTCAAGGGGGTCATATTCAAGCTGGGGGAGGGGGCACAGAAAGAATATACAATAAGAATAGAACATATTAGACTCCTGGAACCCTCCATCTTCAGCAGAGGCAGACAGCCAACCACAGACCACCTACACTTAAATGTCATCAAGCCACACGCAATAAAGATGGTTCCAGTCCATGAACCCCTGTATCACTCTCCCTCCGGAGAAACCCTAACTGCCCCCTTCTATCATCGCCCGATTCAGCAGGAAGCAGATCCAGTCTTCGCCCCCTTTCCCTAACAGCAGTTAGGGTTTCTACTCGGAGAGGGAGAATTGATGCGGGACATTTGGTGCCCCAGCCAGCTCAGCGGAGCTGGGGGACCTGCCGCCTCCTCCTTGGCGGTGTCAGTGCTGCGGCAGCCAGCTGAAGAACCAGCAGCTCGATGACTGGCAAGGAGGGGGACCTCCAACCCCCACCGGAGGCTCCAATAGCCAAAAAGGCTGGACAACTGCCAAGGAGACACCTGTGCCTTGATGTCTCCTTCACATTGCACTTGGGACTAAATGTGGAACCCCCATTTTCTATGCCTAGGTCAGTTTCATGTGAATTTCCTGGGCCTCAATTCCATGGACTGTGTCTATTCATGGATGCATTCATTCACTTTGCCCTGGAGGGGACTGTGTTCCTTCATTGATACATTCATTCACCTTGCAAATAAATAAATAAATAAATAAGTAAGTAAATAAATAAAGAAGTTTAAAAGGGGGGGGGGTACAGCAGAGAAATATGGAGCTTTTCTTGCCTCCTCTGGTGCAAAATTTCTTTTTGTTCACTGTATTATTCTTCTAGGTACCCGGTTCAAAATGGATCTTTTTCTTACCCTTTAACATGTACCCTGCCAACAATCTTAAGAAATTTGATCTTTACCATCTCTCACATCCAACCCCTTTTTTTCTATGCCAATATTACTACCAATCTCCTGTCATCTCCTTCCTGTCTGGTGTGGAAAACTGTCTTCCATTTGGTATCTTGTTTTCTACCTCTTCCAATTGTAATCTATCCTTTACTTGACTGCCAAATTAATCTTACTAAAACACTTTCTTGCCCACATCTTCATAGTTCATACAAAAAACATTCAAAGCTCCCTGTCCTTTATAGCATATAGAAACTAAACTCCATGACCAAACATTAAAAGCCCTCTAAAACTAGTATTAATACACTCTGATGAGCTCCCAGTGGACCACATCTTTGTATAGTTCCCTTCCCATAATGACTGCAATGGACTAGGACTACTTTGATCAAAAGACTGGCAAAAGTGATACCTGGAGCACTCTGGAAGGCCAAGGTGGGTGGACTGCTTGAGCTTAGGAGTTCAAGACCAGTCTACTAGACCAGTCTCCCTGCAAGAGGGAGACCCTGTCTCTACTAAAAATAGAAAAAAAAAGCCAGGCGTTCAGGAGGATACCTGTAATCCCAGCTACATGGGAGGCTGAAAGAGAATAGTTTGGAAAAAAAAAAAAAGAGAGAGAACCGCTTGAGCCCAAGAGTTTAAGGTTGCTGTCAGATATGATGCCATGGCACTCTACCCAGGGTGACGGAGTCAAACTCTCTCCCTCCACCCCCCAAAAAGAATATTTTGCCTGTTCAAGGCCCAGGACTGGCCTAGCTGATTCTACTTCTTCCCTCTTGGAACAGTTGTTCTTGAAACAACTGTTTCTTCTTTGTGCTAATCCTTTATTCCACTATGCAAGATTAACAATAATTCAGACCAGTTTGTATGCACCTGACAAATGCTTACATGATCCCTTGAACGAAACACCATATTTCCTTCTCAGTTCCTGTAGTATTTTTGTATCTCTCAAAAGAGAAAGAAATAGTAGCATACGTAATTAATTCATTCACTGAATGTTTTAATGACACTATGTGACAGATATTGTTTTAAGTGCTGACAATAAAGTTAACATTCAGGGGCAATGCCTGTGGCTCAAAGGAGTAGGGCCCTGGCTCCATATGCTGGAGGTGATGGGTTCAAACCTGGCCCTGGCCAAAACTGCAAAAAAACAAATAAATAAAAAATAAAATAAAGTTAACATTCAACAATGTTTCTATACATGCTAGTCTATATGCTGGACATAATTCTAAACACTTTTCTAAATTATCTCCTTTAATCCTCAAGAATTCTAAAACATATCCTCATTTTAAGGCTGGGTTGGGTGGCTCACACCTGTAATCCCAGCACTCTGGGAGGCCAAGACAGATAGATTGCTTAAGCTCAGGAGTTCAACACCAGCCTGAACAAGAGCGAGACCCCCATCTCTAAAAACGGCCAGGCATTGTGGATGGCACTTGTAGTCTCAGGTACACAGGAGGCTGAGGCGAGAGGATCACTTGAGCCCAAGAGCTTGAGGTTGCTGTGAGGTATGATGCCAGGACCCTCTACCTGGGCAAGAAAGTGAGACCAAATAAAAAATAGAAGTATCCTTGGGTGGCACCTGTGGCTCAGTGTGTAGGGCCAACGGCCCCATATAGGGAGGGTGTCAGGTTCCAACCCCAACCCCTGTCAAACGGCAACAAAAAAAATAGCCAGGCGTTGTGGTGGGTGCCTGTAGTCCCAGCTACTCTGGAGGCTGAGGCAAGAGAATCGCCTAAGCCTAGGGGTTAGAGGTTGCTGTGAGCTGTGTGACACCTCGACACTCTACTGAGGGCGAAAAAGTGAGACTCTGTCAAAGAAGTATCCTCATTTTACATAAGGAAACTGAGGCACAGAGAAATTTAAAAACTTATCTAAGGGTGGCGCCAGTGGCTCAAAGGAGTAGAGCCCCATATACTGGAGCCCCATATACTGGAGGTGGTAGGTTCTAACCCAACCCCAGCCAAAAAATGCAAAAAAAAAAAAAGAAAAGAAAAGAAACTTATCTAAGATAACACTGTAAGTGGTAAAGTCAAAATATAAACCCAAACATTCTGACTCCAGAGCTTAAACTGCCTTCTACAGTTATATAAACTCTGCTATGTAAACAAGACAGACAAGAATCCTGCACTCTTGGCCAGGCATGGTGACTCACATCTTTAATCCTACCACTCTGGGAGGCCAACATGGAAGAAATCATTTGAGCTCCAGAGTTCAAGACCAACCTTAGCAAGACCTAGAACAGTCGCTATAAAAAATAGAAAAATTAACTGGGCACAGTCGCATGCCCCTGCAGTCCTAAATACTTGGAAAGCTGAGGCAAAATCGCTTGAGCCCAGGAATGTGAAGTTGTAATGAGCTACCATGATGCTACTGCACTCCAGCCTGGGCAATGGAAGAAAAAAAATGTCAGGTCTAGCATGGTGGTTCATGCCTGTGGGCCAAGGTGGGTGGACTGCCTGAGCTCAGGAGTTCCAGACCAGCCAGAGATACAGTGAGGCCCCATCTCCAAAAATAGCCAGGTGTGGCTAGGTGCCTGTGGCTCAACGGGCTCAGGCACCAGCCACATACACCTGAACTGGTGGGTTCGAATCCAGCCCAGGCCCGCCAAACAACAATGACAGCTGCAACCAAAAAATAGCCGGGCGTTGTGGCGGCGCCCGTAGTCCCAGCTACTTGGGAGGCGGAGGCGAGAGACTCTCTTGAGCCCAGGAATTGGAGGTTGCTGTGAGCTGTGAAGCCACAGCACTCTATCCAGGGTGACAGCTTGAGGCTCTGTCTCAAAAAAAAAAAATAGCCAGGCGTTGTGGCAGGCAGCTATAGTCCCAGCTACTTGGGAGGCTAAGACAAGAGGATCACTTGAGTCCAAGAGTCTGAAGTCACTGTGAACTATGACACTACAGCACTCTACCGAGGGTGACATAGTGAGACTGTACCAAAAAAAAAAAAAAAGTTAGAGAGGTAGGTGGAAATATGATTAAGTCCTCCGAAAAGGTGTGAGCTAAAGACACATTTATGGGCATCTCCCTCTAGATCAGTGGTTCTCAACCTATGGGTTGCAACCCACAGGGACTGTATTAAAGGGCCACGTCATTAGGAAGGTTGAGAACTACTGATCTAGATGGTATTTAAAAACATGGACATGGGGCAGCTCAAAGGAGCCTGTGGTTCAAAGAAGTAAGGCACCGGCCCTATATGTCTGAGGTGGCGGGTTCAAACCCAGCCCTGGCCAAAAACTGCAAAAAAAAAAAAGGACATGGACATGGACGTGAATCCTCAGGAGAAAGCAGACTGGACAATAAATCATCAATCCCAAGCCTTGAGGAAACAACAGCACTTACTACAGATGAGACAGAATAAGAATACAAACTAGTGAAGAATAGGGAAAAAGCAGTGGGCCAGAGAGGCAGGAGGAAAACCAAGAAAGTACAGTGCTACAAGTAAAAGGAAGTGTATTTCAATTCCAATACAAAGGAAATGGTCAGCAATGATGAACACTGAAATATTTATAATATATCCTTATATTCAAGGATATTAATAATGTTTAGGTTTCTAGCCAGCTCACAAAAACTCATTTAACAATAATATAGAGATTACAGCTTTATGCTATCTTACCACGAGGCAGTGCAATAGTATTTCAACATGTCAGCTCCAGACCCACAATCCATGTTTAAATCTCAGCTCCACTATTCACTAGCTAGGTCTCGATGCCTCAGTTTCCTCTTCCATAAAAGGAAGATAAAAAGAATACTCACCTTTGGGCAGTGCCTATGGCTCAAAGGAGTAGGGCATTGGCCCCACATGCCTGAGGTGGCAGGTTCAAACCCAGCCCCGGCCAAATACTGCAAAAAAAAAAGAATACCCACCTCAAAGGATAGTTGTAAGGGTTAATTAAAGTATGTGTGTATGTCCTATGTATGTGACTTAAAATAGCAGCTAGCACAAATTAGCTGCTCATGAGGCAAATGACAGCTATTATTGCTTACATTGTTTCTATAGGAAAAAAATCTAAACTTTATCAACAGAAGTTTGTGTGCAATAACCTTTGACTACTTACAAATTATAGTCTATACATCTTTTCCCAAAAACCGTTAGGAAAACTTTAAATTTAAAATTTATTCAAGGCTCAGCGCCTATGGCTCAAGCAACTAAGGCACCAGCCACATACACCTGAGCTGGCGGGTTCAAATCCAGCCCGGGCCAGCCAAACAATAATGACGGCTGCAACCAAAAAATGGCTGGCATTTGTGACAGGTGCCTGTAGTCCCAGCTAGTTGGGAGGCGGAGGCAAGAGAATCGCTTGAGCCCAGGAGGTGGAGGTTGCTGTGAGCTGTGATGCCACAGTACTCTACCCAGGGCGACAGCTTGAGGCTTTTTATCCAAAAAAAAAAAAAAAAGAATTTATTCAAAATGTGATTGAATGAATGTTCTTTATGTAGAAGCTGACCAATTAAAAAAAGCTAACCATTATTCTGGTTTTCTGGAGGAATAAAAAAACTTACATATTGGAAATTCTAAAAACTGGTGGTACAAACATAAAAATACCCCCTTACACACACAACCACCCAGACTGTCAAGTTACAAAGAAATGAATTTAAATCTATTTAAGTACAAAATATTTCCATTTACTCACTTTCTGGTATATACTACATATTCAAATACAAATACAACATCTACCATCACTATGATGAAAAAGCCTATCTCTTACTGTTCTTTTTTTTTTTTTTTTTTTTTTTTTTTGAGACAGAGCCTCAAGCTGTCACCCTGGGTAGAGTGCCATGGCATTACAGCTCATAGCAACCTCTAGCTCCTGGGCTTAATGTGATTCTCTTGCCTCAGCCTCCCAAGTAGCTGGGACTACAGGCGCCCACCACAACGCCCGGCTATTTTTTTGTTGTTGTTTGGCAGGCCTAGACTGGATTCGAACCCACCAGCTCTGATGTATGTGGCTGGAGCCTTAGCCACTTGAGCTATAGGTACCACCTCTGATGACCACCTTATTTCAAAGGCATGCAAAGGTATTTGTAGCACCCAAACTACCCCTGAAAGGGTATTTCCAACAACATGGTGATCAGCAAAGGACATCATATTGTTGGAATATGGTTGCCCTTGGTAGAGTGCTGTGGCATCATACCTCACATCAACCTCATCTTGGGCTCAAGTGATCCTCTTGCTTCAGCCTCCAGTGTAGCTGGGACTACAGGCTCCCACCACAACGCCTGGTTTAGAGACCGGGTCTCCCTCTTGTTCAGGTTGTTCTTAAACTCATGAGCTCTAGCAATCCACCCATCTTGGTCTACCAGAGTACTAAGATTACAGGCATGGGCCACCATGCTCAGCCCTGACACATTCACTTGGTTCCCAAAATTAACTTAGAAATAAATTTCAATGGAGTTTTATTTATGTGACCAGTTCTTATTTTGAACTTTCCAAGTACCCAGAAAGTACCATTTTAGAAGTATTCAGAAATCTTTCTGTAAGCCCTATTTAAGGAAAAACACTAGGGTTTCCCACTCTTTTTTTTTTTTTTTTTTTGGAGACAGAGTCTCAAGCTGTCACCCTAGATAGAGTGCTATGGCATCACAGCTCACAGCAACCTCCAATTCCTGGGCTCAAGCGAGTCTCTTGCCTTCACCTCCTCCCTCCTCCTCCCGCCTCCAGCGGCCCGGGGTTGGATTCGAACCCGCCAGCTCAGGTGTACGTGGCTGGTGCCTTAGCCCGTTAAGCCACAGGCGCTGAGCCTCCACTCTTTATTTTTCAACTGTTAATACAACTATCTACTAATTGATGGAGCTGTTATATTAAAAAATGAACTTTTGGGGGCGGCTCCTGTGGCTCAGCGAGTAGGGCGCCGGCCCCATATACCGAAGGTGGCGGGTTCAAGCCCGGCCTTGGCCGAACTGCAAAACAAAAAAGTAGCCGGGCGCTGTGGCGGGCGCCTGTATTCCCAGCGACTCGGGAGGCTGAGGCAAGAGAATCGCTTAAGCCTAAGAGGTGGAGGTTGCTGTGAGCAGTGTGACGCCAGGGCACTCTACCCAGAGCGATAAAGTGAGACTCTGTCTCTACAAAAAAAAAAAAAAAAATGTACTTTTGGCTCAGCGCCTGTGGCTCAAGTGGCTAAGCTTGAGCTGAGCCACGGTTTCGAATCCAGCCTGGGCCGCCAAATAACAACGATGACGGCGGCAACCAAAAAAAATGGTCGGGCGTTGTGGTGGGCACCTACAGTCCCAGCAACTTGGGAGGCAGAGGCAGAAGACTCGCTTGAGCCCAGGATTTGGAGGTTGCTGTGAGCTGTGATGCCATATTACTCTACCCAGGGTGACAGCTTGAGGCTCTGTCTCAAAAAAAAAGAAGTACTGTTTCCGGTGGCACCTGTGGCTCATCCAGTAGGGTGCCGGCCCCACATACCAAAAGTGGCAGGTTCAAACCCGGCCTCGGCCGAACTGCAAAACAGAAAAATAGCCAGGCATGTGGCAGGCGCCTATATTCCCAGCTACTTGGGAAGCTGAGGCAAGAGAATCGCCTAAGCCTAGGAGTTGGAGGTTGCTGTGAGCTATGTGATGCCAGGGCACTCTACCGAGGGATATAAAATGAGACTCTTGTCTCTACCAAAAAAAAAAAAAAAAATGTACTGTTTCAAACTCAAGAGAAACTATATACTATGCATTTTCCCACCAACCGATGAAAATGCTCAGCGCCTGTGGCTCAACAGGCTAAGGCACCAGCCATGTACACCTGAGCTGGGGGGTTCAAATCCAGCCTGGAGCCTGCCAAACAACAATGGTGGCTGCAACCAAAAAATGGCCGGGCATTGTGGCGGGCACCTGTAGTCCCAGCTACTTGGGAGGCAGAGGCAGAAGACTCGCTTGGGGCCAGGAATTGGAGGTTGCTGTGAGCTGTGATGCCACAGCAACCTCCCATCCAGGGTGACAGCTTGAGGCTCTGTCTCAAAAATAAATAAAAAAAAAGAAAATGCTGCATTTCAGGTCTCAAGCAAAGGCATCAAGTTGATGCTAGATCTCACATCAGTAATAACTAAATGTCATTGCCATCTACTAAATTCTGAATTGGTTACAGGAAACAGGTGACAGGCTAATTTTTTTTTTTTTTTTTAGAGATGGAGTTTCACTTTATCACCCTCGGTAGAATGCCGTGCCATCAGCTCACAGCAACCTCCAACTCCTGGGCTTAGGCGATTCTCTTGCCTCAGCCTCCGGAGTAGCTGGGACTACAGGCACCCACCACAACGCTCCTCTATTTTTTTGTTGCAGTTTGGCCAGGGCCAGGTTTGAACCCACCACCCTCGGTATATGGGGCCAGTGCCCTACCCACTGAGCCACAGGTGCTGCCCTGAAAGGCTAATTCTTTATGAATAAGTATCCATACTACAACATCACAACTAGTACTCATTTGCACCTTCTTCTTATTTATTTATTTATTTTGAGACAGAGCCTCAAGCTGTCCCCCTGGGTAGAGTGCTATGGCATCACAGCTCACAGCAACCTCCAACTCCCGGACTCAAGTGATTCTCCTGCCTCTGCCTCCCAAGCAGCTAGGACTATAGGCATCTGCCACAACACCCGGCTATTTTTTGGTTGCAGCTGTCATTGTTGTTTGCCGGTCTGGGCTTGATTCAAACCCGCCAGGTCAGGTGTATATAGCTGGTGCCTTAGACGCTTGAGCCACAGGCGCCAAGCCTCATTTGCACCTTCAGAAGAAACTGCTATAAAGGGGGACAAAAACATCCAAATAATAAATGAATTATGTTAAAAGTGCTTAATAATGTGAAATAAGCTTCTGAAATATTTAAAGACTTACAGGATATTGTTTCAGAGTCAGTATTTTTGATATAATGGAAATCAAAGAGAACATTTGCATAGTTTGAGGAATAAAATGAGGTACAATTAAGAAGTGCATGCAACCCTGTGCAGATGGCCTGATCCTAACACAAGATGTTAAACAAAGCAGGTTGGTGGGGGAGGGAGGTAAAACTGCATTTTCTGTTTTTAAAAAATTACTAAAATCAGGGTGTGGGGGACAAGGGGGCATGACATTTAAGAATCAAAATCTTAAATAAAGAGAAATAAATCTCCTCCAGATTATGTGCTCCAAGTGAATTTACTATTTTCAAATGTATTTGGTAAGTTATTCTATGTTACTTTGATAAATAACATTTGGAAAATATGACAAGGAGATATTCGTTTCTTGCCTCAGAAGTAGTCTGCTAAAAGAAATAACTAGGTAGCATTTCAGTTTCATTTACCTCATAAAACATTTTTTGTTTAAAACATAAAAACTGCACAAATATCTAACACTGCTGTTTCACTGAAGAGAAAGTAATTTTCATTTGTAAATTATCATACTCAATGCAAAAGATACTAGAAAACTGATAGTCAAATTACCACCAAAAAGAAATAATGGGAGAAATGCCAAATATCTTTCATAAAAGTCCTTAAAATGGCTTACTTGTACATAATATTCAATTATGGCTATTTCTAAAAGGTTTCAGCATTTAATTATTCAGCTGCAAACTGGCCCATCACATTATTTTAATTACTTAATTATTTTAATTCCAAGGTCTTTGTTAAACAAAGGGCTTAAGATTTTCCCAGAAAAGCTTATTTCTATTTTCTTGAAGCAAATTTTTCTCATTCTTTCACAATCATCCGAAGGTACAATTTAAGACAAAGACCAGCTACTCTTTGAACATATTTTCCAAACCATAAACGTGGAACTTTTATAAACGACAAAGACGATGACCTAGAACACTAACATATATAAGTAAAAAAAAGTTCACGTCTGTCGTGAAAATAATGAAGAAATATGATGAGATCACAAAGCCCCGAAGCTTCCTGTTGGTAGCTGAGGATGAAGTCATTAGCAACCCAGGATTCCCCGGTCCTTGTAATCAGAAGCTGCACCTACCAGATTCCGTATTGTTCGCGAGAGGTGGCTTTAAAACACCCCTCTCGCCGAGCCTCCAAACCAGACCACGCCTTCTGGTTATCATTCAAATAGGACCGTTTCAGTGTGGCTCAACTACACATTTCCCGGGAGCTTAAATATCAAGTACGAGTCAACATTTTAGATTCTCTTGGTCATGCTGGAGGAAAGATGAACTCCTGAACCCCGCGCCACATAATGAAACCCAGAGAGCCGAAAAACACGGTTCGGTTCTTTCAACCTTTAGAGCCTTCACTGATTTCCACCCACCCCCCCCACCCCCCGCCCAAACCCCATTTCTTCCCAACTCCCAGTCACCTCAAGGCACAGAAGAGAGAAAGATTCCTTACTTCCTGCTGTTGTTATAAGGGGAGGAAACTTTGAACGCGTGGAAGAGAACTATCGCTTAGTCTGGGCCACCTCTGCAAACATATGTCACCCAGCCCCGGCGCAGCGTTCGAGCCCCGAAGGGCCCCCTTCTGCCCCGCGCCCCGGGTTTCTCCTGTAGCCCAGCTCTCCCGGTGCCAATGACGCGGCTCTGAGCCTCTTCCACTCCCGCATCCCCGACCCTCACAGCGCCCAGGCCCCCAGGACCACACTGTCGGCCACTAGGCTCCAATACAATAGATTGTCACTGCCCCAAACTCCCCGGCGCCCTCCTCGGCACCCCCGGAGCCAGTCCCGGGTCTCTCGCTGCCGAGTTCAGCCAAGAGCCCAAACTTCATCCTGTGAGAGCCCAAGACTCGGAAGGTGACGGAGCCTCACGACTCCTGCCCAGCTCTGCCTGCGCCCGATGCATCTGGCGAGCCCCAGGCACGAATCCTGCACTGGGCGCCCCCACCCACCCCGCACAAGTCATCAGTCGCCTCTCCCAAGGGGGGCGAAGGCGAGTGAAGGGCTTCCCGCCCGGCCCGGACCCCTGGACGGCGCCGTATCCGAACGAAGGCCCCAAACACATCCCCGGCCTTTCCTGGTCCGCCGCGACCCCGCCGCCCACCCTCCCTACCTGGCCTTGAGGCTGGGGCTGCTGCCGCTGCTGCAGCTGCTGTTGGCGGCGGCGGCTACGGCTCGGGGTTCGTAGGCCCAGGCGGGGGCGGGGGGCTGTGCAGCGGCGCTGGCGGCGGCGGGGGCTGCGGGGGGCGCGGGCGGCGGCTGCTGGTCGGTAAAGCCAGAGGTCGCGTAGTTCCTGTCCATCGTGGGGGTCGTGTAGAAGGGTGGGCAGCAGTGGGGGCTCCTCGAGGGCCCCGTGTAAGGGGGGCGGGAGGGGCGGGGGAGGAGGAGGAGGAGGAGGAGGTGGCGGCAAAGGGAGCGTCCCTCTCACATGGCCCTGGCGGGCAGGCGGGAGCAGGGAGCGCTGGCGACTTTCGGCAGCGGAAACCTGGGCCGCGGCGGGCGGCGAGGCCCCAGCTGCGTGTCAGGGAAGCGGCGGCACCCGCTGCCAGGAGTCGCGGCCGCTACCGCCGCTGCGCCCCATGTTGGTGGATTTCCCAGGATGCACCTCCCGCCCCCTCCGCCCCGCGGCCTCGCCCCGCCTCCCCTCGGCGCCCCGCGTTAGCCGCTCGCGGGTCCAGCGGGCGGCCGCGAGGCCTCTGCTGCCACCGGCTACCTCACAAACAGCAGCCAGGGAGAGGAGGCGCGAGGCCTGCCGGGCCCAGCTGGTTCGAGGAACCTGGGGGCGGCGGGGGGTGCCCGCCAGCCAGAGCCCGCGGAACGTGGACTTCCCGCCCTCTGCAGCTCGGAGCGGAGCTGTCCGCGCTCGACGCGCCCCGCGTGGGAAGGGGCCGCGCCTGCAGATCGCCCCCGTGCGGGGGAGGCGAAATTGAGCGGAAACCCCGGGGGTGTAAGGGGTGGCTTGTCAGCGCTTTCCCTGGAGTTCGTTATTTGACCCGTCGGGTTATTCCGAGCGACTCCCATCGTTTCCCTGATCGCGATTTCTTTCTCTGCGCCCCTAACCAGAAACAGCTGAGCAGGCTGTTTTACAGTTCCGTTTACTCCCTTCCTGCCCAAGGCTTGCTGGGCTAGAGGACCCTTTTCCTGCTGTTAGCGGAGATCTATATTCAAAGAGATTCAAACTCAAACGTATTATTTTCGAATCCCCTCTGAAAGAGACGTTCCCAGGGGCTCTTGTTAACTGTCCCTTCCCCTACCCTGGGGATTTTCTCACTCTGGTCTTCGGAATCTTCTAAGATAAATACTGCCTCTTTATTGAATAATCCAACTGCCATCTGGATGACTTTAATTACAATGAGTTTAAACTCACGATGCACGCTATTGAGACTTTGAACTTCAGCAGGACTCTCTACCTAAACATTTCATCTCTGATCTCCAAGCTGTTTGGTGTGCACTAATTTAATAACTATTTGCGGTTCTTTGGTTGCATATCAGAGTTGTGTATCTTCTAATAACTCAAGACTTGTGAAACTCGAGGGTCATAGAAATCATTTTTTGATCCTTAAGCCATAAATTAAAAGTTAAAATAACAATAGAGTTTATACTTACTGACAACCTCCCTTTAAAAATCAATATTGGTTTAACACCTTTTATGTGCTTAGCACAGAAATCTATCCCTCAAGATAAGCCAAACATAAAGGCTTAACAAATAAGACAGTCGTAGTGGAAGACCTAATAAACTTGATACACTATCTCTGATGACCATTTAAAAAGCTTAAACTTCGATAATACCTGGTGTTGGATCGGCTATTCCTTCCAAGATTAATTTTGTTCTGGGAGATCCTGTTTTCTTCCTGGCGCCTATATCCTTTTGTTCCTATTCATTCCTTTTTGAAAGTCTTTCTGCACCTGTGATGCTTGGAGCCTGGTCCTGGGGAGGAGAAGCAAGAAAGTGAGTAGACCTTATTTGCAAATGAATTCAAACGTGGAAGCACTAGTGACTTTGCCAATTTTATGTTAATTACAGAAAGCATTTACTGAGGATATCTTTGAAAAGTGGTTTTCTTTGGGGAAGGAATTTGCCTGGGATCCTGCAGAGAAGTAACATAAATCTTCATTACGACACTTATTTTTCTTCCTGTAGACTGGAAATCTGGAATCTAACTAAAACAAAAAAAAATTCACAACTAGCTATCCTATTTATAAATACTTTTTTGTGCACACTGAAATTTTGCCTGTGAAAAGTGTAGGAAATAGAATGGCATGCTGTGTTTTATGGCATTCAGTTTGAGATATTCAAAACTGGTACTCGAAGTGAGTTATGCAAGCAATACCAAACAATTGGCAATAAAACCTTTATAATCCTTCATGGCACAATGTAGTTTGTTTATGTCACATAAATCAGAAAAGATGTGAAGGACAATTTTAGCCAGAAAAGATGTGAAGGAGAATTTTAGTGAGCATTTTTAAATAATATTACTGTGTTGCCATATATTCCTTTGCTGTTAAGTGAAATTTCCTTAGTTTGCCCTAAATCAATACAAGAACAAGTATTTCCAAAGGTTAAAACATGTCTACAAATAACATGATTAAATCTTTTTTTTATTTTTATTTTTTTTGTAGAAGAGTCTCACTTTATCGCCCATGGTAGAGTGCCTTGGCATCACACAGCTCACAGCAACCTCCAACTCCTGGGCTTAGGCGATTCTCTTGCCTCAGCCTCCCGAGTAGCTGGGACTACAGGTGCCCACCACTACGCCCAGCTATTTTTCTGTTTTGCAGTTCCTCAAGGCTGGGTTTGAACCTGCCACCTTTGGCATATGGGGCCAGCGCCCTATTCAATGAGCCACAGGCACTGCCCCTTTTTTTTATTTTTTTGAGACAGAGCCTCAAGCTGTCACCCTGAGTAGAGTGCTGTAACATCATAGCTCACAGCAACCTCCAACTCCTCAGTTTAAGCTATTCTTTTGCCTCAGCCTCCCAAGTAGCTGGGACTACAGGTGCCTGCCACAACGCCCAGCTATTTTTTGATTGTAGTTATCATTGTTTGGCAGGCCCAGGCTGGATTTCAACCCGCCACCTCTGATATATGTGGCTGGTGCCTTAGCTGCTTGAGCTACAGGCACCGAGCCTATTAAATCTTTTTTATCAATATTATTTTTGTTGGGCAGTGCCTGTGGCTCAGTGAGTAAGGCGCTGGCCCCATATACCAAGGGTGGTGGGTTCAAACCCAGCCCCAGCCAAACTGCAACAAAAAAATAACCAGGCGTTCTGGCAGGCACCTGTAGTCCCAGCAACTTGGGAGACCGAGGCAAGAGAATCATTGCCTGAGCCCAAGAGCTGGAGGTTGCTGTGAGCTATAATGCCATAGCACTCTACCGAGGGTGACAAAGTGAGATTCTGACTCTAAAATATATATATATATATATTTTGTTGTTGTTGTTGTTGACAAAAAATAATTGCATAGGGGGAGGCACCTGTGGCTCAAAGGAGTAGGGCACCGGCCCCATATACCAGAGGTGGTAGGTTCAAACCCAGCCCTAGCCAAAAATAAATAAATAAATAAATAAATGAAAAATAATTGCATACATTTATGGGGTACAATGTGATGTCTTGATATATGTAAATAAATCTTTTTGTACAATTGATGAAGCTATCTAAAGAATGTCCTCTTCGGGCAGTGCCTGTGGCTCAGCAAGTAGGGCGCTGGCCCCATGTCCCAAGGGTGGCAGGTTCAAACCCAGCCTCGGCCCAACTGTAAAAATTAATTAATTAATTAATAAAAAAAAATAGAATGTCCTCTTCTCAGCTAAAACTACATTACCAATTCTGCTAATTTCTCTTCTTTTATTTTTTGAGACAAGAGTCTCACTTTGTTACCCTGGGTAGAGTGCTATGGCATCATAGCTCACAGTAGCCTCAGAATTTTGGGCTCAAGAGATTCTCTTGCCTCAGCCTCCCTACTAGCTGGGGCTACCAGCGCTCACCACAATGCCCAGCTATTTTTAGAGATGGGATCTTGTGCTAGCTCAGGCAGGTCTCAAACTCATGAGCTCAGGCAATCAACTCACCTCGGCCTCCCAGAGCTCTTGGGATTACAGGTGTGAGCCACTGGTAATTAATTTTCAGTCTAGCTGCTTCGGTCCGATTTAGGCAGTATCAAAAGTCTAGAATGGGGGAGGTGCCTGTGGCTCAGTGAGTAGGGTGCAGGCCCCATATACTGAAGGTGGCAGGTTCAAACCTGGCCTCGACCAAACTGCAAAGCAGAAAAATAGCCAGACATTGTGGCGGACGCCTGTAGTCCCAGCTACTCAGGAGGCTGAGGCAAGAGAATCGTCTAAGCCCAGGAGCTGGAGGTTGCTGTGAGCTGTGTGATGCCAGGGCACTCTACCAAAGGCGATAAAGTGAGACTCTGTCTCCACAAAAAAAAAAAAAAAAAAAGTCTAGAATGAATACTGTTCTTGTTTTTTTTTTTTTTTTTTGAGACAGAGCCTCAAGCTATCACCCTGCATAGAGTGCTGTTAACATCACAGCTCACAGCAACCTCCAATTCCTGTGTTCAAGCGAGTTGCCTGCCTCCACCTCCCAAGTAGCTGGGACTACAGGTGCTCACCACAACGCCTGGCCATTTTTTTGGTTGCAGTCATCATTATTTGGCGGGCCTGGGCTGGATTCGAACCCATCAGCTCAGGTGTATGTAGCTGGCGCCTTAGCCCGTTGAGCCACAGGCGCCGAGCCACTGTTCTTGTTTTAGAGAAAAATATCCAGTGCATTCTTTGCCTGTAGAACTACTACTTATCCTTTAAGATCCAAATAAAACATCTCCTATAACATTTTCCCAACTCCCCAAGGCAAAATCAATTGCTTCCTTTTCAATTGTCCTCTGGTACTTTATTCCAATTTCTATATACAGTAGAACCTCCCTAAGTTGACCACTTCCTTAAGTTGACCTAATTTCATAGACTGCAAATTATATAAACTACAAAATTCCTTATGTTGACCATCTCTGGATTTCACCAGTTTGTTACAGTCTTTTGGGTAGTCAACTAACAGAGGTTCTACTGTATTTGACATTATATTGCATTACATTTGTGTATCTGTTTCTCCCTCATAGATCATGCATTCTATAAAGGCAGGGGTTATATTTAATTCATACTTGTATCCTTAGCACTTAGTGTTATGCCTGATACCATGTTAGGCTCTAAATACATGTTTATTGAATGAATAAATATAGATACTACTTACATTTATTTAGTTATTTTAGAGATAGGGTCTTAGTCTGTCACCAAGGCTGGTATGCAGAGACCATGACATAATCATAACGCCTGGGCTCAAGAGATGTTCCTTGGCACCCATAGCACAGTGGTTGTGGCACTGGCCACATGCACCAAGGCTTGCAGGTTTGAACCTGGTGGGCCAGCTAAACAATGACAACTGCAACAAAAAAATAGCTGGGGCGGTGCCTGTGGCGCAGTGGGTAGGGCACCAGCCCCATATATCGAGAGTGGCAGGTTCAAACCTGGCCTGGCCAAACTGCAACAAAAAAATAACAGGTGTTGTGGCGGGCACCCATAGTCCCAGCTACTCAGGAGGCTGAGGCAGGAGAATTGTCTAAACCCAAGAGCTGGAGATTGCTGTGAGCAGTGAGGCTGCAGCACTCTCCTGAGGGCAATAAAGTGAGACTCTGCCTCTTAAAAAAAAAAAAAATAGCTGGGCGTTGTGGCAGGTGCCTATAGTCCCAACTACTTGGGAGGCTGAGCAAGAAAATCGCTTAAGCCCAAGAGTTTGAGGTTGCTGTGAGCTGTGACGCTATAGTACTCTACTGAGGGCGATCTTGTCTCAAAAAAAAAAAAAAGAGAGAGAGAGATGCTCCTGCCTCAGCCTTCTGAGTAGCTGGGAGTACAGGTGAACACCACCTTACATGCCTAATTTTTAATTTTTTTTTTTTTTTTTTTGTGAAAATGAGTCATGCTATATTGTTCAGGCTGGTCTTAAACTCCTGTCCTGAAGCAATCTTCCCACCCCAGCCTCCCAAAGTCCTGGGATAATGAGCCACCATGTCCAGCTACACATGCTACTTTAAAAATACCCATTCAGAAATGGGTATTCCTTTCTTAAAAACACTATTTTTGACTCAGTCCTAAAATTAGGGGGCAATGCTTGAAAATTGATTAAATCAAAAGCACAGAGTCTGGATGTAAGGTGAATTGAAGGAAATCCTACATTTAAGAAGGAGTCTTTCTTCTTTCCTCACCTTCATCCCCTACTTCCTCCTGTGTTGCAGCCCATGTAGCCTATGGCTAGGAGGAGTGAGAGTTATAAGAAATACCTGTATAGCTCAATAATGGAATACCTGGGTGGGAAGGGCATGGAGAGGGATTTAGCTCTCCTAACAAGCATGAGAGCTCCCGAGAAGAGAGCAGTGGTGAATTGGCAGTCTATACACCTGTGGTGTTGAAAGGCAAGAGATCAGCCTTATATTAGGCCAGAGGCGAAGGCAGTCAAGGAGCATACAAATTCTATTATGGACCCACTTACTCTCTGTGTCCTTTCCTGCCTGTCTGCAGAATGCGAGCACAGCGTCTCTCTGCTGAAGATTACCAAGCTCTGTCAAAGACTAAGATCTTTCTTTCTTTTTTTTGAGACAGAGCCTCAAGCTGTCACCCTGGATAGAGTGCTGTGCCATCACAGCTCACAGCAACCTCCAATTCCTGGGCTCAAGCAAGTCTCCTGCCTCTGCCTCCCGAGTAGCTGGGACTACAGGTGCCTGCCACAACGAACTGGCCATTTGTTTTGGTGGCAGCCATCATTGTTGTTTGGCGGGCCCAGGCTGGATTCGAACCCAATAGCTCGGGTATACGTGGCTGGCGCCTTAAACCTTTGAGCCACAGGCGCCAAGCCAAGATCTATTTTTCTAAGAAGACTGCTTTATTCTCTCTAAGACTCTTTCTCTCTCCAGCTAAAGTGGATAGCCCTCAGGCACCTAAGAGAAACTGAGCAAGGTAACTTGGCGGTCTGCCTCCAGAACCTAGTTAAGCTAGGCCCAAGACCTGGCCACTCCTGGGCCCTGGCAAGTGGTGTCAGAAGTGCATTGTGACACTCCTGGGTTTATTGTCTGGAGTTAGTGATGCCTTAGAATATACATATGAGGCCAGAATATGCACATGGCTCACGCTTACAATCCTGGCACTCTGGGAGGCCAAAGAGGAAGGATGGTTTGAGAGATCAGGAGTTTGAGAACAGCCTGAGCAAAAGCAAGACCTTGTGTCCTTGCTTTGAGGCAATGGGAAGAAATAGTTGAGAGAACAATGGAACTTCATCTCCATTGAGGTAGCCTTGTTCATTAGTTTTGGGGGTTGGGGGTCTTGGCTCCCCAAACCCAGTTGACTTGGTTCAATTACTTGCTTGACCTAGAAAATTCAAACAAGGCATGGCAGTAGTTAAAAGCAAAAGTGAGGGGGGGCGGTGCCTGTGGCTCATCAAGTAGGGCACCAGCCCCATATACTGAAGGTGGCGGATTCAAACCCTGGCCTCAGCGAACTGCAAAAATAGAAAAATAGCTGGGTGTTGTGGCGGGCGCCTGTAGTCCCAGCTACTTGGGAGGCTGAGGCAAGAGAATCCCCTAAGCCCAGGAGTTGGAGGTTGCTGTGAGCTGTGTGATGCCACGGCACTCCACCGAGGGCGATAAAGTGAGACTCTGTCTCTACAAAATAAAAGAAATGCAAAAGTGAGTGAGGCAGTACCCAAAGCTCAGTGAGTAGGGCGCCAGCCACATACAACTGCCTTCTGAGATTCTGCCTCACAAAAAAAAGAAAGAAAGAAAGAAAGAAAGAAAAAGTCAGTGGAAATTTTATTTATTTATTTTTTAGACAGAACTATCGCCCTGAGTAGAGTGCAGTGGCATCACAGCTCACAGCAACCTCCAACTCCTGGGCTCAAGCGATTCTCCTGCCTCCACCTCCCAAGTAGCTGGGACTACAGGCGCCCGCCACAATGCCTGGCTATTTTTTGGTTGCAACCATCATTATTGTTTGGCGGGCCCAGGCTGGATTGGAACTACCAGCTCAGGTATATGTGGGTGGCACCTTAGCCACTTGAGCGACAGGCGCCAAGCCACTGAGTAGAAACTTTAAATTAAACTAGAGTGGCACAAGCAGTGTGGATAGAAAGTAAAAGTAACCTACGCAAGTTTCAGGGTAACAAAGATTTTTATTTATTAAGAGCAAAGAGAAAGTTAAGAGGATTCCAAAGAGAATTAGAGGGCAGTGCCTGTGGCTCAGTGAGTAGGGCGCCGGCCCCATATGCCAGAGGTGGCGGGTTCAAACCCAGCCGTGGCCAAAAACGGCAAAAAAAAAAAAAAAAAAAAAAATAGACAAAGAGAATTGGAAGTGGATCCTTCTCAGAGGAGAAAAGGTCTGCAGCGGTATAAATGCTCTCTGATTTGTAATTGACTACAAGTCTTTCTTTGGCTGCTCTGTGCTTCCAGGGAATTGCTCGTTTCTATTGGTCATTGATTGTCTCTTTCTATTGGCCATCAGTTACCTAGTTTCCTTCATACCCCCTTTTTTCTTTTTCTTTTCTTTTTTTTTTTTGAGACAGAGTCTCACTATGTCACCCTCCATAGAGTGCCCTAGCATCACAGTTCACAGCAACCTCAAACTCTTAGGCTGAAGCGATTCTCTTGCCTCAACCTCTCAAGTAGCTGGGACTACAGGCACCCGCCACAATACCCAGCTATTTTTTGGTTGCAGTTGTCAGCGTTGTTTCAAAGGATTGGGCCAGGCTCGAACCCACCAGCTTTGGTGTATGTGGCCAGTACCCTACTCACTGAGCTACACGCACTGAGCCATACCCCATTCTTTTTTTTTTTCTTTGAGACAGAGCCTCAAGCAGTCACCCTGGGTAGAGTGTCGTGGCATTACAGCTCACAGCAACCTCCAATTCCTGGGCTTAAGCAAGTCTCCTGCCTCTGCCTCCCAAGTAGCTGGGACTACAGGCGCCTGCCACAACGCCTGGCCATTTTTCAGTTGCAGGCCCGGGCTGGATTTGAACCCGCCAGTTCAGGTGTACGTGGCTGGCGCCTTAGCCTGTTGAGCCACAGGCGCCGAGCCGACATACCCCATTCTTATGGGTTCTCCAGAGTTCCTGGTTCAGCAGACCAGCTTTTCCTCCCATCCCCTTTGAAGCCCCTTTTTTAGTGCCCCTTCTCAATTAGGATGTTGGGAAATGCAGAATTTGAGGTTGCCTGACCAGAAATGTAATCAGTTAGCCCATAATTCCTATGTTACAAATAGACCATTCCATTCATTAAGTAGCAAGATCCAAGAAGGTCCAGGTTATGGTCCCAGTGAAATGATCAGGGGTATGTTTGTGAGAAGTAGTTGAATAGTGGAAGGGGGCTTAATTTTCAATTTTTCCTTTCTCTTCTGGCTTTGAAATCCTGTGTTTGCCAGGGTAGCTTTGGTTTCCACCTCTTAGGCTTACATCAGAGATCGAACTAAAACATTAGAAATGAAGCCCCACTTTCATTTTCTCTGTGGCAAAGGCTTAACACTATCAATCATCTTTGATTCCTACTTTTGTTGCCTAC
The DNA here is from genome assembly GCA_963573935.1 of Arctocebus calabarensis. Lineage (NCBI taxonomy): Eukaryota > Metazoa > Chordata > Mammalia > Primates > Lorisidae > Arctocebus > Arctocebus calabarensis. Next base: position 743 of record CAUYON010193980.1, on the reverse strand, counting down.
TTTAACCCTGGGGAGCTAGCAATGGAATTAGGAGAGCTATGTGTAAACCTGCTTCTTTGGAAGCCACAGCTTCACTTATCCCTGAAAGTCAAAATCCTCCCCGTAAGCAGAGTTTCAAGAAATATACTTGAGGCCAGGTGCGGTGGTTCATGCCTATAATCCTAGCACTTTGGGAGGATGAGGTGGGAAGATCCCTTGAGGTCAGGAGTTCAAGACCAGCCTGAAAAACATAGTAAGACCATCTTTTTTTTAAAAAAAAGGAAAATCAGCTAGACATTGTGGTGTGTACCTTTAGTCCCAACTACACAGGAAGCTGAGATGGGAGGATTGCTTGAGCCCAAGAGTTTTAGGTTGCAGTGAGTTATGATCATGCCACCGCACTCTAGCCTAGGCAGCACAGTGAGACTCTATTTAAAAAAAAAAAAGCAAAAAAAAAACCCTTCAGGCCTTTTGTTTCAGCATTGTTTCAACAGAGTTGAGTTCTATCTTTCCTCTCTCTTCGTTATTACAAGTGGTTTTTTTTTTTTTTACTTCTATCTCAGTAGTCTTGAATAAAGCCTTCTTTTGTCTGTTTAACGAGGTTCAGTGCAATTTTCCTTTGCATACCACCGGAAGGTAGAAAAAGGCAAGGAAAAATCCTCACCTAGAGCCTTTAGAGACAGCATGTCCGTAATGACATCTAGTTTTGAAAATTCTAGCCTCCATAACTGTGTGAGAGCTAGTGCCCACAGCTATCCACTTTG